>QPKB01000012.1:27954014-28194120 GCA_003546025.1 Camphora micrantha | reverse complement strand
CTTCTCAAACCTTCGTCTTCTGAGACTCACATCAGAGTACAGACCTCTTCTGGCTGACTACCTTAAAGACGTCTCTACCGATGAAGTCTACCCAGCCAACTGGTCCCAGATGCCCAACCTCATGGGTGATGTCTGGACCGATGAAATTGTAAACAAAGAAGACAAATTGCTGGACGCTGTTCAGGACTTGTTCCCGGAAAATGCTCCATGCAATGCAATCACTGAGGATGGTAATGTTGACACGGAAGCATCTTCAGCAAATGAAAAGGATCAGCCCCTCAATCCCGAGGGTGGACTTCCGAATGAAGAACCGTCTCCAGAAGCTCTCGAAGTTGGTAAAGGTACCCGCTCTGGCCGGGATTACCACAAAAACTACAATCTAACTTCTTCTTCTTATGTAAATCCTTCGGGACAGAATGTAAGCGCCCCAAGTGGCAACAATAATGAGAATGCAGGCCCTAAGGAGGCTTTCAAGTATGACTTGATTGAGCACTTTAGACACATACCTGTACGTCTGCACATCCTAGACTTATTACGAATGTCTCCCCAAACTCGTGATAGTCTCATTTCAAAACTGCAAAGACTGAATGTGGATGTCGACAAGCATGCCCCACAAGTCCTACAAATTGAAATGGACTATAGGGTTAAAAAATCAAATACCTCCTCAAAAGGAGAAAAGAAAAAGACTGAGGGATCTTGCAATGATTGCCTCTCAGTTCAAAACGCAGCAAGTGCAACTATCGCCTTCACTAAGGAAGACCTCCTACTAGGCGAAACAAAGCACAACCGGCCCTTATACTTTACAGGGTACATCAAAGAGATGCCGATACACAGAGTACAGAATGATCCGGGTTCTGCCCTCAACCTCATCTCTATTTCGGCACTCGAAGAGCTGGGCATCCCACCTAGCAAGCTGAGTCACACATCTGTGTCTATCTTTGGATACGATGGAAGCGCTCAGAGGCCTATCAGCAAGATTAGGTTCAAGTTGCAAATCGGTGATCTTATCTCTGAAGTCACTGCATATGCAATAAAGACCCCCTCATGCTACAACATCCTTCTCGGACGCCTCTGGATATACGAGAGTGGTGTTGTTCCTTCAACTCTTCATCAGTGCATAAAGTTTGTTGGCGACGACGGCATGGTACATCGGGTATTTGCGGACAAAAAGCCTTTCAAAGACAAAGAAGTCCATTTTGCAGACTCGCAGATGTACAAAGATGAAAACGAAGAAAAGGAGAAAGAAATAGCATCCTTTGCCAAAAGTCTCCAGAAAGATAAAGGCAAGGCTCCTCAGCAATCACCGGAAGAAAATCAACCATCCGGCAAAACCAAGGAGATCAACCAATCTCCTTTTGTTGTCTCCCTCAAGTCTTCAAAGCCGCTGGTGATCACTACCAAGGCAAAGAAGACCAAACAAAAGCCTGGGGGCAAGTTTGTCATCTCCTTTGTATCTATTTTGCAAGACACAGATTCGGATTCAGAGGCAGAAGACGACACATCGTCAAGCCAAGCTGATACTCAGCAAGCTCAACTTTGCTCTCACTCCATTGGAGGCACCTGCTGGCATAGACGATCCAGCATCAGCTTCCTTCATTGTTCCGACAACCTCACCAGAAGAAAAGCCGATCTTTTTCCGCAGGTCGGCGGCTTCTCCATCAAACTCTTCGCTTGGGCCTTTCCAAAACGAAGGTATGCCGCAACTATCCTTGTATAGTCCAATGGCGCAAGCTATCATGAAGAAAATGGGCTATGATGCTCGAAATCCAATCAGCTTGGGAGGTGGCCGCGGTATTCTCGTACCATTGGAGCCCACCCTGACAAAAAGCCAGCAGAAGGCTTGGACACTCTATCGTCATATAGAAAAGTCATCATACGGACTGGGCTACGACCTTAATGCTCCCATGAGACAGTTGACCCAAAGGCTACAAAGTCGTCTGGCCGACGAAGCCTCAACATCTTGTGTCTGTAAAGATATTGATCTCCCTGGATATCTCTTTGAAGAGTTACCCGTCAAGGATCCAGGAAGCTCCTCCAATTGGTACGATTTCTCTGACGATGAAGAGGAATTGTCCGATGATACAGATGCACAGTCTTCTGGTCCAGAAAAGCCATCATCTCCAAAAGAAGTGCCATACTTCGATCCAGTTTCAACAGGTGATTGGGACCATCTCATAGCAAGTCTTGACAAGAGTGCCGATCAAGAAGACCCATGGTCAGAAGCACAACCTTGGTATGAGAATACCTTTGAAACTCCAGAAGGACTTGTTGAGTTGGAAGCCTCCGAAAATATTATGGAGGAACCACCTTCAAGTCTTCCAACAGAAGATTCTGTTCAAAAGATAGACTTGGGAACGCCAGATAGCCCACATCCTGTATTCATAAGCAAGAATATAAAGGATGATGAGTTACCCGAGTATATCGCTTTTCTTCGTGAGTTTGTTGATTGTTTTACATGGTCTTACGCTGAAATGCTTGGTTTAGACCCCAAAATAGCAGTTCACAAACTCAATCTACAAAAAGATATCAAGCCTGTTAAACAAGGCCAAAGAAGATTTCGTCCTGACATAATGGACAAAATTGAACAAGAAGTTCAGAAACTCAAAAACGTTGGCTTCATCCGCGAGGAACAGCATCCTGAATGGTTGGCCAACATCGTCCCAGTGACAAAGAAAAATGGGCAGATTAGGGTCTGTATTGATTATAGAGACCTGAACAATGCATGTCCTAAAGATGAATTTTCGCTCCCCATACCGGATGTGATGATCGACAACACCTGTGGATTCGAGCGGATGACATTCATGGATGGTTTCTCTGGGTACAATCAGATAAAAATGCATCCTGAAGAAGAAAGACACACATCATTTCGGACCCCATTTGGCGTGTATTGTTACACTGTAATGCCATTTGGTCTGAAAAATGCTGGTGCGACATATCAGAGGGCTATGATGAAGATATTCCAAGATATGCAGCATAAGACGGTCGAATGCTACGTTGATGCCCTCGCCGTCAAAAGCAAAAGGAAAGAAGACCATCTCAAAGATCTTCGAGAAGTCTTCCTCCGACTATGCAGGCACAAACTGCGAATGAATCCCCTAAAATGCTTCTTCGGTGTATCATCGGGTAAGTTCCTCGGATTCGTAGTTCGGAAAGCAGGAATAGAGCTTGACCCTATCAAAGTCAAGGCTATCCTAGAAATGCTATCCCCAAAAACCCTGAGACAGTTAAAAGGGCTTCAAGGAAGATTGGCATACATTCGACGGTTCATCTCCAACCTGTCAGGGAAATGCCGTCCATTCTCCCGCCTAATGAAAAAGGGCGTGGACTTTGTCTGGGATGCTGAATGTGAAACTGCGTTCCAAGACATCAAGTCATACCTGACCAAACCTCCAGTACTGGCTGCCCCCACAACTGGAAAACCATTTATCTTGTACACAAGAGCCCTCAACCACTCTTTGGGAGCTCTACTTGCACAAGGAAATCATGAGGGAAAAGAAGCTGCTCTATACTATCTCAGCCGCATGCTGGTAGGTGCAGAGCATCGCTACTCTCCAGTCGAAAAAGAATGTCTTGCAGTGATGTTTGCTGTACAAAAGCTACGTCACTATCTGTTGTCCAACACAGTATACCTGATCTCGAGGATCAATCTCCTGAAGGTCCTTGTCACAAAAGCAGGTTCCCTCAATGCCCGACTGGCAAAATGGTCTATCCTCCTGTCACAATTTGATATTAGGTATGTGCCACAAAAAGCAATCAAAGGTCAAGCTCTGGCAGACTTTCTTGCAGAGCATCCGTTGCCTGAAGATTCTCCACTCAAGGATGATCTCCCAGACGAGTCAGTCTACAACGTGGAGGCTTCCTTATCAAATGCTTCCTGGGATATGTACTTCGACGGTGCAACCAGGACAAATTAAAAAGGAAATCAAATATCAGGGATTGGCATCCTCTTTGTTAGTCCCGACAAATACATGATTCCACCCGCCTTCTCGCTACTGGAACCATGTTCAAACAATGCAGCTGAGTACCAAGCCCTGATTGTAGGATTGGAACTCGCCCTCGAATCCGGCATCACAGTGCTAGAAGCCTTCGGGGATTCTCAACTGATCGTCAACCAGATGAATCAGAAATTTGAAATCAGGAAGCCTGATCTGTTGCCTTACTACAACAAGGCGCAATCACTTCGGCAAAAATTTGACATCTATCATATCACCCACATCCGTAGAGGCGAAAACATCCGTGCAGATGCCCTGGCTGGACTCGCCGCCTCTATGGCGGTCCAAGAAGGAGAACACATGTGAGTTACAGTGTGTGAGAGAAGGACTCTCCCTCCCCTCAATACACACCAAGCAGTTGCTGAGTGCCACCAACTGGTTGGAAGTCGGATCTCCATCCTCAGACCTCCGATCGGCGACTGGAGGGATCCGTTCATTGATTATATTATGTTCGGAATCCTGCCTGAAGATCCAAAAGAACGGGTAAGTGTTCAAAGACGAACCCCAAATTTTCATCTGGACATTCCTTCAAAGATGCTCTACAGAAAATCCTACAATGAAGTACTTCTACGCTGCTTATCACAACAAGAAGCTAAAGAAACACTCGAAGAGGTGCATGCTGGTCTTTGTGGAGCTCATCAGGCTGGTCCAAAGCTCTACGATCAGATAAAAATGTTAGGTTATTATTGGCCTACCATGGTAGCTGACGCAATGCAATTTGTTAAACGCTGCCAACAATGCCAAGTTCATGGAGACTATGTCCACATGCCTCCAAAATGGCTACATCCTACAGCAATTTCATGGCCTTTCGAGGCCTGGGGTATGGACATCGTAGGTCCTGTCTCCCCTCCGTCAAGCAAAGGTCATCGCTTCATCTTCGCTGCTACGGATTATTTCTCCAAAAAGAAAGGGGATTTGAGAAAGTTTGAGAAAATCTCTCCCAAAATCAAGGAAACTCGAGAGATTCTCTCCAAGTAAGGATATTTTTAGATATTCTCTACACAAAAGGGATATTTTTAGATATTCTTTACAAAATGACACCATATGAGATCTAAGCCATTTTTAAAAGCTTAAGGTCCCATGGGTTAGCCCATATGAGCCAGGTTCGACCACCTAGGCACTAAAAGTGGCTTTTAGTCAAAATTTCTCTTACCAAGAGCATACAAAAATGGTTCCATGCCTCTCTTGAGTTGATTGGACCATACAAAAAATTCCAAGCTTCATGGGCTTCCAAAAGAAACCCAAACCATCCAACCCCATGCACCAAATCAAGCCACAATCTTGAAATTGACATTCCACAAAAAACCAAACCACTCCAATGGACCCAAAATTGTCCCAAAGAGTGACCAAAAACCAAACCATGGTCCCCTAACTTGCCACATACAGCTTGTTAGGTCACAAGGCCGAAACCAAAAACCAAAATCCCAACCCCCTAACTCGCCACATACAGCCTGTTAGGTCACAAGGTCAAAAAACCAAAAAAAAAAAAAAAAAACCTTCTTAACCGCTTGATGCGCCACATAAAGCCTTTAGGTTCACAAGGTTAAAAGGGAAAACCCAAAACCAAAAACCCATATCCAAATGTCATTTCAAAATCCTTGCCTTGAGACGGTACATGACCCCTCTCATTACCGCGAAATCCCTTGGAAGCTCAAAAAAGCAACTCCATCAAGAGAAAAACGCTCAAGACTCTTGGTCAAACAAGAAGATCTCCTTCAAATTCTCTTCGAGGCACACCGACTGCTAGAGCTGAGCACCTTGTCGCTGTACCTCGAGGGGGCATTTGTTGACAACAAAAATGTCACTATGTCCCTTCAACACCAAAAGCTACATGGAGCCACATCCTGCCATAAATAGGAAGGCGTCACTTCAAGCACCAGATCTTATCAGAATCAAACAAAAACTGCAAGATCCTTCAAAATAGCCAAAAGAGGGGTACACATGAAGTTTCGGGCCATTTCGACGTCATTTGGCCTAACTTCACTCCTCCGACAGCCAGACAGGAGCTCCCGGCAGCGACAGTGTCGAAGACTTCAAAACTTCGATAAGAGCCTACGGATGGTCTCAGAATACCTCCAAAAGGCTCCATGCCAAATTTCAAGTCAAACGGACAACGTTTGACCCTTCATCAGCTCTCGGGAAGCAAAAACAGGCCTACCGGCGGCGGAGCACCCCGGAATCATGGCATCTAAATTGTAGCTAATGGATCATCTCAAAATGACTCCAATAGGTCCCCTGTCAAGTTTTAGGACAAACGGACATCGTTTGGCCTAGTTTCAAAGCTCGGCATTTTCCTCGAGGTGAAATCAAGGCGAGCATTTGCGGGACCCCAAAAGGCTTCAAAACTCAAACCAAAGCCCATGGTTGGTCTTATTTACTACTCAAGAGGCTCCCTGTCAAATTTCAGGTCAATCGGACATCGGTTGACCACAAGTCAAAGCTCGACATTACTCTCATGGCGAAATTAAGGCAAGCAATTGCGGAACCCCGAACGGCTTCAAAACTCAAACCAAAGCCTATGGTTGGTCCTATCTACTGTTCAAAAAGCTCCACGTCAAATTTCAGGTCATTCCGACATCGTTTGGCCTAGTTTCAATGCTTGACAAAAAATCGGCAATACCGCACAACAAAGTCTTCGGCTTTCCAGAAAAATAGGAAACTTTGTGCTCCGATTTGCGTGGCTTCTCGTCGGGTTTTCTTCAAGAGAATCAGGCCAATAAATGAGGGGAAATGTCAGGAAAAATACAGAAGAAAAAAGAATGAAGAAAGATCGAAAAACGGCGAAGAAAAGGCGACCGAACGGCCGCAGAAAAATGGGCCCAAGGCCCATGGTCGCCGGCGACCATGGGTGCATGGTCGCCGGCGACCATGGAATTCCAGCGACCCAAAAATCGCCGGGAGACCCCTTTTTCGGGTCCTTTTCGCGTTTCGAGTTGATTGGCCCCTGTGACTTTTCCAAAATCTGATTTTTCGTGCATGAAATCCGTCGATCTTCGTCAACATCACGGATTCGCCGCCGAAATCATTGGATGATCATTAGATGCCTCGAAATCGCCAACCGGCCGACAAAGAAAGCACACTTTCCGCCCGCCCGATCGGGAAATCGACAGGACAGATGTTGCCGGCACGTTGACATTAATCAATGTCTGAAATTGCATCGCCATCCGACATCAAACAACATGTGGATCCACCGGCGATCATCGCAAGAAGAATTCCAAAAGACGCGGCGCGGCCCGCGACTCTTCAAGCGACTTGGCGACCAATTAATGAGGTTAAATGACCCATTTTATGACAAGTTAATGCGGTCATTAACTCATTATTTTGGACGGCCCAATCAAAAGCAAGCAAATGGGAGTTACAAGTCAAAGGATTTATGGCATTAAAGCCATGAAACTCCTCCCATGATGGGGATTAAAGACAATTAAAAGCTCATTATTCTCCATCGGCCAATCAGATTCAAGGAAAAAGGAGTTACGAAACAAATAATTTAAAACTTGTAACTCCTCCCATTATGAGCATTAATGCATTCAATGCTCATAAACCCTCCTAAATGGCTACCAAAGGCCTATAAATAGGAGGGCATTCCAAAGGAAAAGGAGACAGAAAAAAATCCAGAGAAATTGCTAGAAAAATTCACCCGAAGTCCGGAGAATTGCCCAGAAAATCCAGAACTCCTGCAACTCTGCTGCAAGACCACCAAAAGGTGATTGAAGCACCCTTGGGGGGCCACCCCCCCAAGGACCTCCCTCCTTCTACCAACATGGCTAAAACGTGGCTTTTCAGCCCGTTTACTTAGCTTTTTATCGGATATAAGACCTTCTCTTGGTCGTTGTCCTTTAAAAATCTGAGGTTCAAAAAGCCGAGCCAAGAATCCAAGAATCATGTTCTCATCTGCATGGACGACGGAGGAGCCCATACATGACTCGCGACCGTCGATCTGAACGTGTCCCCACAATCGAATGAGAAGTCAGATTCCTTTTCTTGATTTCTATTGTACTTTATTTTTCTTTTAGAGACAAAAATCACAACTCTTGTCTTTCATAATGGATAAGATTTGTAAATCACCTTTTTACGGCAAAATCGCCTTTCACGGCAACAAATGAAATCGCCTTTCACGGCATATAAAAAAAAATCCTTTTGTCTCTTTTCTTAAAATATGTGTGCAATGGGAAACTAGAAAAAGTTTCATTTCCCCTTTCTACTTGTGAAGGTGGATCTTCGGATCACCGTTTCTAAATTCCAAGTGGAAAAGTGAAATTGGCATACCCGTACAAAAAAAAAGAAAGATGTTGATACCCTTTACTTTTTTTCTCCTCCCCTCCGCCGTACCCCAAAAGACCCGGTGCGGAGGCAGCGGGAGAGAGGGAAGAATCGGGTCCATCAATGACGTTCCAACCCAAACACGTGCTCACCATTTCTGCGAGCACAGTAATCCGAGGAGGAAGAGGTCAAGATTTCTCGACTTTGAACCCAAACGTGACAGAAGTTTTTTTTTTGAAGATTTTTTTTGAAAGTCAGTATCGGATTCATCAAAGAGAGCAAATGATGTTCCAATCCAAACACGTGCTCAACATTTCTGCGAGCACAGAGTCTGTAAAGGAAGAGATCAAGATTTCTCAAATTTGAACCAAAAATCGGCGAAATTTTTTTTTTGCAAGATTCAACATTGGCCACCAACTAGAAAGGTGCCAAAGAATCTAAGTTCATGTTCTCAAATGAACGTGTCCAACCGGGTGTGCCAGCTTGATGGACCCGATTCTTCCCTCTCTCCCGCTGCCTCCGCCCCGGGTCTTTCGGGGTACGGCGGAGGGGAGGAGAAAAAAAAGTAAAGGGTATTAACATTTTGTACGGGTATGCCAATTTCACTTTTCTACTTGGAATCTTGGAATGGTGATCCGAAAATCCACCTTCACAAGTAGAAAGGGGAAATAAAACTTTTTCTAGTTTCCCATTGCACACATATTTTAAGAAAAGAGACAAAGGTTTTTTTTTTTATATGCCGTGAAAGGCGATTTCATTTGTTTGCCGTAAAAGGCGATTTTGCCGTAAAAGGCGATTTACAAATCTTATCCATTATGAAAGACAAGAATTGTGATTTTTTTTTCTCTTAAAAAAATACAAAGTACAAAAGGAAAAGCAAGAAAAGGGATCTAACTTCTCATTCGATTGTGGGGACACGTTCAGATCGATGGTCGCGAGCCATGTATGGGCTCCGCCATCGTCCATGCAGATGAGAACATGATTCTTGGATTCTTGGCTTGGCTTTTTAACTTCAGATTTTTAAAGGACAAAGACCAAGAGAATGTCTTATATTCGATAAAAAGCTAAGTAAACGGGCTGAAAAGCCACGTTTTAGCCATGTTGGTAGAAGAAGGGAGGTCCTTGGGGGGGGTGGCCCCCCAAGGGTGCTTCAATCACCTTTTGGTGGTCTTGCAGCAGAGTTGCAGGAGTTCTGGATTTTCCGGGCAATTCTCCGGACTTCGGGTGAATTTTTCTAGCGATTTCTCTGGATTTTTTCCTCGCCCTTTTTCTTGGTTTTTCCCTTTGGAATGCCCTCCTATTTATAGGCCTTTGGTAGCCATTTAGGAGGGTTTATGAGCATTGAATGCATTAATGCTCATAATGGGAGGAGTTACAAGTTTTAAATTATTTGTTTCGTAACTCCTTTTTCCTTGAATCTGATTGGCCGATGGAGAATAATGAGCTTTTAATTGTCTTTAATCCCCATCATGGGAGGAGTTTCATGGCTTTAATGCCATAAATCCTTTGACTTGTAACTCCCATTTGCTTGCTTTTGATTGGGCCGTCCAAAATAATGAGTTAATGACAACATTAACTTGTCATAAAATGGGTCATTTAACCTCATTAATTGGTCGCCAAGTCGCTTGAAGAGTCGCGGGCCGCGCCGCGTCTTTTGGAATTCTTCTTGCGATGATCGCCGGTGGATCCACATGTTGTTTGATGTCGGATGGCGATGCAATTTCAGACATTGATTAATGTCAACGTGCCGGCAACATCTGTCCTGTCGATTTCACGATCGGGCGAGCAGAAAGTGTGCTTTCTTTGTCGGCCGGTTGGCGATTTCGAGGCATCTAATGATCATCCAATGATTTCGGCGGCGAATCCGTGATGTTGACGACGGATTTCATGCACGAAAAATCAGATTTTGGAAAAATCACAGGGGCCAATCAACTCGAAACACGAAAAGGACCTGAAAAAGGGGTCTTCCGGCGACTTTTGGGTCGCCGGAACTCCATGGTCGCCGGCGACCATGGGCCTTGGGCCCATTTTTCAGCCGCCGTTCGGTCGCCTTTTCTTCGCCGTTTTTCTATCTTTTTTCATTCTTTTTTCCTCTGTATTTTTCCTGACATTTCCCCTCATTTATTCGCCTGATTCTCTTGAAGAAAACCCGACGAGATGCCACGCAAATCGGAGCACAAAGTTTCCTATTTTTCTGGAAAGCCGAAGACTTTGTTGTGCGGTATTGCCGATTTTTTTGTCAAGCGTTGAAACTAGGCCAAACGATGTCGGAATGACCTGAAATTCGACGTGGAGCTTCTTGAGCAGTAAATAAGACTAATCATGGTCTTTGGTTTGAGTTTTGAAGCCTTTTTGGGTCCCACAAATGCTCGCCTTGATTTCGCCTCGAGGAAAATGTCGAGCTTTGAAACTAGACCAAACGATGTCCGATTAACCTAAAATTTGACTAGGAGTCTTTTTAGCAGTAGATAGGACCAACCATAGGCTTTGGTTTGAGTTTTGAAGCCGTTTGGGGTCCCGCAAATGCTCGCCTTGATTTCGCCATGAGGAAAATGCCGAGCTTTGAAACTAGGCCAAACGATGTCCGTTTGACCTAAAACTTGAAGGGGGACCTATTGAAGTCATTTTAAGATGATCCACTAGCTCCAATTTGGATGCCATGATTCCGGGGTGCTCCGCCGCCGGCAGGCCTGATTTTGCTTCGGAGCGTCGAGGTCGGGTCAAACGTTGTCGGAATGACCTGCAATTTGGCATGGAGCCTTTTGGAGGTATTCTGAGACCATTCGTAGGCTCTGATCGAAGTTTTGAAGTTTTCGACACTGTCGTTGCCGGGAGCTCCTGTCTGGCTGTCGGAGGAATGAAGTTAGGCCAAATGATGTCGAAACGGCCCAAAACTTCATGTGTACCCCTCTTTTGGCTGCTTTGAAAGACCTTGCAGTTTTTGTTTGACTCTGACAAGATCTGATGCTTGAAGTGGCGCCTTCCTATTTATGGCAGGATGTGGCTCCATGTTGCTTTTGGTGTTGAAGGGACATAGTGATATTTTTGGTGTCAACACGTACCTCGTCCTTCTCCCCCGGTTGAGGATCCTCTAGGATTGCCTCGGCATCCGGGTCGGTGCAATAGTAGTAGGTGTCTTCTGCACACCATGGAATAAAGGATCAACAACATGTTGGCAAGAATATAAGCAATATACATTATTCATAACATGTTTCAAAAGAGAGTAAGAACAAGTTCATGATTATAAGATAGCAAGGTACAAGCTAAGCATAAAGCATGAGTAATACAAGAATCAAGTAACAAATTAAATCCTAGTAAGATAACCAAGAATAACCATCCATGAAATGCAACGTCAAGCAAGAGCAAACTCCGAGGATGTCTTAGCCATCTCACGGGGGTATAAGTGACGTCCCAGCCGACTACGAATACCCAAATTAAAGTCCGGCTCTAGGGAGATCCTAGCTCCCAGTCCTAGGAATAGCAGCACGGTCCTAGCCCACTCCCAGCTATTCGCATCATGGACGCCGTCCAAAGCCGACTGCCCACCCTAGTGTCCGGTAACCGGCCCACTTCATAATCCTCAGTCTGCAGTTGGTCATGAATGCAAGATGATGATGATGGTTTACATACGACACAAGTTCCAAGACAAATACATGTGGATAGGTTTCCAAGTACAAACTAACAAGTTGAGGGCTACTCCAAGTCAAGGCAAGATACAAGTCAATTTCCAAGTTCCGTGAGTAGTCCTCTTTCAAGTCTATCCACGCGTGTTTATCAATACAAGACAAGGTACCTAAGAATACACTCTAAGTCCGGTCAAATACTAATTCTACAAGTTAAGTTTCAAGTTATACAAGTATACAAGATAGAGTGTAAAAGGTACAACAAGCTACGGATACATGATTTGCGAGTCAAGAGTGAAGAACAAGCCAATCCTAGGTCAAGAGTTGTCCACCATGTACTGAACGTATCCCCAATGGAGTACATATAGAGGATGAGTCAACGGTGTCCTAGTTTGGCGGCCCATGTTGTACGGAAGTTGTTGGGCACCAATTAACTCAATTTCACACGCATTCGGACAAGTTACGTTCATATACGGAAAACCTCAGACAACAGACGAAGTACACCAAGCCAAACGTGCTTCGTTTCATTTTCCCCAATTGGTCATGCAAGGGTAAGGTCAATGGGTTCCAACCTAAGGTCCAAACTAGGTTTAAAATCCATTTCCAAAAGAGATAAAGGGTTGGTTCATTGATCCAATACCAACTTCCTTTTCCAATCTCTGATGATCAAGATAAGTATACCATTGGATTCTACGTCTCAAGAGCTTTCCAACGGTATGTAGAACTCCAAATTCCGACGAACGGGTCAAAAGTTATGGCTTCCGAAAGATGGTCATCTTGAGCCCGGAGCAGTTGGCTCGAGCGAACTGAAGGTTGGCTCGAGTGAACTGGTCACGAAACCTCCTTAGCTCGACCGAACGAAGGTCCGCTCGAGCTAATCTTCCCAAGGGCCACTTGGCTCGAGCGAACTAAAGGTTGGCTCGAACCAAGTGTCCAGAATTTGCAGAAAATGACTCATTTTGAGTCCAAAACTTGGGGAATCAAATCCCTTCTCCTTCAAGATCATCCCTGCAAGAAAAGGAGCTCCTTGTCCTCTCCACATTCATTCCATTCCTCCCATCAACAAACCCAACCATTCAATTAGGGTCCAATTCCATTAATTACCTAATCTAGCATGTGAAATCCAAATAAACATAGACAAGCTTGGCATTATGGGTTGCTAAACAATTGCATTGTCAAGAGTGAAGATTATACATGCATGACCAATAGATAAAGCTAAGTTACTTGCCTTCACCAAAGAGAGTGGAGAAATAGAAATTTGAGAAGATAAAGGAGGAAGGAGAGCTCTCCACTCACCCTAGCCAAACCACTTCCAAAAACCCTTCTCCTACACCCAAAGAGTACAATGGAAGAGAAAGAAAGGAAATCTATCAACATGTAACATCTCTACTACAATGAGGAAGGAAATTAGGGAAGAAAGGGTTAAGGAAAACTTACCAATTTGGATCAAGATGTAGAGGAAGAAGAGAGAAAAAGATTGGTGAGCTTGGTTGACATTGAATCCCTTCTCCAATGGCACATGCAAGAAGAAGAAGTGAAGAGGGAGGGAGAGAAGAAAACTCCAGCAATTGCAATGGAAGAAGGAAATGAATGAAAGAGCCGGAATGGAGTTAAAATGAGGGATGGAGGGGGAAATGACTCAAATGCCCTCTTTGAGTGAATTAAGAGAAATGTAATTATTTGGGGGGCTTCGGGGTGTCGAATCGTGATGGGTCAAAAACAAAAAATGACGAGCGCGACGAGATCTTTCCGATGGAGCCAAATTTGGCAAAAACGGAATTTTTCAGAAAAATACCCAATTTTCCTATTAATCACAACCTAACCCCCTATTTAGATTAATCGCATTCGAAATCAAACGAAACTTCGCAAACTGCTTTCTAATGATAAAAGAAACTTGCTTAGCCACTAAACCCGCCTAATTAGCTAGAATCACAATTAATTAGGCTAATCGCCAATATTAGAAAATTAAATACCCTATTAAGGTCGGGGACCTTACATAGTGTATGGAAGATTCAGGAATCAAAGTATTTTATAATCATGATGCATCAGATCTCTTATACCAACAAAATAAATTACTTCGTATGCATAATCATTGCATGGAACTGATGGACCCGATTCTTCCCTCTCTCCCGCTGCCTCCGCCCCGGGTCTTTCGGGGTACGGCGGAGAGGAGGAGAAAAAAAGTAAAGGGTATCAACATCTTTCTTTCTTTTTGTACGGGTATGCCAATTTCACTTTTCTACTTGGAATTTAGAAACGGTGATCCGAAGATCCACCTTCACAAGTAGAAAGGGAAAATGAAACTTTTTCTAGTTTCCCATTGCACACATATTTTAAGAAAAGAGACAAAAGAGTTTTTTTTATATGCCGTGAAAGGCGATTTCATTTGTTGCCGTAAAAGGCGATTTTGCCGTAAAAGGCGATTTACAAATCTTATCCATTATGAAAGACAAGAGTTGTGATTTTTGTCTCTAAAAGAAAAATAAAGTACAATAGAGATCAAGAAAATGAATCTGACTTCTCATTCGATTGTGGGGACACGTTCAGATCGACGGTCGCAAGTCATGTATGGGCTCCTCCGTCGTCCATGCAGATGAGAACACGATGCTTGGATTCTTGGCTTGGCTTTTTAACCTCAGATTTTTAAAGGATAAAGACCAAGGGAAGGTCTTATATCCGATGAAAAGCTAAGTAAACGGGCTGAAAAAAGCCACGTTTTAGCCATGTTGGTAGAAGAAGGGAGGTCCTTGGGGGGGTGGCCCCCCAAGGGTGCTTCAATCACCTTTTGGTGGTCTTTGCAGCAGAGTTGCAGGGCCCCTGGATTTTCTGGCCAATTCTCCGGACTTCGGGCGAATTTCTCTAGCGATTTCTCTGGATTTTTTTCCGTTCTTCGTCTGTGTTTTTCCCTTTGGAATGCCCTCCTATTTATAGGCCTCTGGTAGCCATTTAGGAGGGTTTATGAGCATTGAATGCATTAATGCTCATAATGGGAGGAGTTACAAGTTTTAAAGTATTTGTTTTGTAACTCTTTTTTCCTTGAATCTGATTGGCCGATGGAGAATAATGAGCTTGTAATTGCCTTTAATCCCCATCATGGGAGGAGTTTCATGGCTTTAATGCCATAAATCCTTTGACTTGTAACTCCCATTTGCTTGCTTTTGATTGGACCGTCCAAAATAATGAGTTAATGACCGCATTAACTTGTCATAAAACGGGTCATTTAACCTCATTAATTGGTCGCCAAGTCGCTTGAAGAGTCGCGGGCCGCGCCGCGTCTTTTGGAATTCTTCTTGCGATGACCGCCGGTGGATCCACATGTTGTTTGATGTTGGATGGCGATGCAATTTCAGACATTGATTAATGTCAACGTGCCGGCAACATCTGTCCTGTCGATTTCACGATCGGGCGGGCAGAAAGTGTGCTTTCTTTGTCGGCCGGTTGGCGATTTCGAGGCATCTAATGATCATCCAATGATTTCGGCGGCGAATCCGTGATGTTGACGAAGATCAACGGATTTCATGCACGAAAAATCAGATTTTGGAAAAATCACAGGAGCCAATCAACTCGAAACGCGAAAAGGACCCGAAAAAGGGGTCTTCCGGCGATTTTCGGGTCGCCGGAATTCCATGGTCGCCGGCGACCATGCACCCATGGTCGCCGGAGACCATGGGCCGGTGACCTTGGGCCATGGTCGCCTGCGACCATGGGCCAAGGTCGCCGGCGACCATGGGCTTTGGGCCCATTTCTCGGCCGCCGTTCGGTCGCATTTTCTTCGCCGTTTTTCGATCTTTTTTCATTCTTTTTTCTTCTGTATTTTTTCTGACATTTCCCCTCATTTATTGGCCTGATTCTCTTGAAGAAAACCCGATGAAAAGCCATGCAAATCGGAGCACAAAGTTTCCTATTTTTCTGGAAAGCCGAAGACTTTGTTGTGCGGTATTGCCGATTTTTTGTCAAACATTGAAACTAGGCCAAACGATGTCGGAATGACCTGAAATTTGATGTGGAGCTTCTTGAACAGTAGATAGGACCAACCATAAGCTTTGGTTTGAGTTTTGAAACCGTTTGGGGTCCCGCAAATTCTTGCTTTAATTTCGCCATGAGAGAAATGCCGAGCTTTGACTTGCGGTCAACTGATGTCCGATTGACCTGAAATTTGACAGGGAGCCTCCTGAGCAGTAAGTAAGACCAACCATGGGCTTTGGTTTGAGTTTTGAAGCCTTTTGGGGTCCCGTAAATGCTCGCCTTAATTTCACCTCGAGGAAAATGCCGAGCTTTGAAACTAGGCCAAACGATGTCCGTTTGACCTAAAACTTGACAGGGGACCTATTGGAGTCATTTTGAGATGATCCATTAGCTCCAGTTTGGATGCCATGATTCCGGGGTGCTCCGCCGCCGGTAGGCCTGTTTTTGCTTCCCGAGAGCTGATGAAGGGTCAAACGTTGTCCGTTTGACTTGAAATTTGGCATGGGGCCTTTTGGAGGTATTCTGAGACCATTCGTTTTGGAGGTATTATGAGACCATCCGTAGGCTCTGATCGAAGTTTTGAAGTCTTCGACATTGTCGCTGCCGGGAGCTCCTGTCTGGCTGTCGGAGGAGTGAAGTTAGGTCAAATGACGTCGAAATGGCCTGAAACTCCATGTGTACCCCTCTTTTGGTTGCTTTGAAGGATCTTGCAATTTTTGTTTGATTCTGACAAGATCTGGTGCTTGAAGTGGCGCCTTCCTATTTATGGCAGGATGTGGCTCCATGTAGCTTTTGGTGTTGAAGGGACATAGTGACATTTTTTGTGTCAACAAGAATGCTGAAAATCTCCTTTATACTTGCACATTTTCGCTCAACAGACTTCCATACACAGAATGCTGAAAATCTCCTTTCTATTGCTCATCTCAGTGGTCGTTGGCTTCCATTTAAGAGGTCGGTGCACATTTTTGTACATTTGTTTACACTTTTCAAAGTATTAATAATAGGTTCATGCTGTTCGTCATCCATTTCCTATTTTTCTGTTGTCGAAACCCCCTTTTTCTCATCTATAAGTGTCTGCATCTTCTTTATACGCTCACGTTTTCGTACAACCGACCTTTCATACACATAATTTTGCAAATCTTCTTTTTATTACTCATCTTAGTGGTTGTTGGCTTCCATTTAAGAAGTCGGTGCACATTTTTGTATATTTTTTACGCTTTTCAGAGTATTAATAATAGGTTCATGCTATTTGTCATACATTTCCTCTCACCTTGTATAAGACCCATCACAGATGGGTTATATCGGCGCCAATGATGGGGGCCATTTGGAGTAAATGACCTTTGAATCCTAGATAAGAATCCATCAACCCATCTCTTTCCTCCATTTTGAACTTGTTGGCAGCCGTCTCATCCTCGAATATGTTTATGTACGTGGAAATTGAAATGGTTTTACTGGAATCAAAATAAATGGAAATTTTTTCAAGAGCAATGAAAGTACTCTTAATGTTTTCTACCATTAATGTTTAAGATGTAATATACATGTGTAATTTCCTCTACATTACTGAAATGTTGTGTATAGTCTGCTACTGCAATTCTCTTGAATGGATATGTGTTCTTTCAATGATTAGGATGTCAGGTGATGAATTAATAGTCATATTCCACTATGAAGGGGATCTTCAGTTTGATATGATTCATCCGTTATATAAAGGTGGAAAGCAAAAGATGATGTCTATTCCAAGTGATACAACATTTGAATCGTTAGTTAAAGTTGCTATTGAAGCATCACATTGGGAGGTTAACTGCTAAGACATAAGCATACTTTATCTACATCACAATGGTAAAGTGTTTTCATTGATTGGCATCGAAGATGATAATGATATTAAGTGCATGCTGACACTCTCAAGAGTTGAAACAAATGGGATTTGTTTATATTTCAACAGAACACCAATTGGTTCTAGTCTTGGTATTGGAGAACAACCAAGGTACGCAATTTGACGTTATTTTCTTAAGCAATACATTCATGTCTGTGTAATATATTATTAATTCAATATTAATGTTAATGTTTATCATGTACTTTTTGAAGGTCACATGGGTTAAATATGCATATGCTGCGAGATGGGAAATGTGCTGGTACAACTGGCAGTCATGATGCAAAGCGGAAGGTTCCATCAGTAAAATACACAAGATGTTTTATTGTAAACATCAATGAAGACAACAACATGCACTTCTCCTCCAATTCGAACATTGCGACCGATGAATTGGCCCGAGAGAGTGACATCGTCTTTCGCAAGTACCTCGATGCAGTAGAGAGTGATGCTGATGTAGAAGCCATTAACATAGAAGACGATCACCCCACAAGTAGAACTCATAGCGGTGCCCTCAAAAGAGCGATTGTGGGTGTGAAATCAAATATTGCGGAGCCATCAACCTACATGCGTGAAGTTATTTTTGAAGATATCGTGGTTCCAGAGGAGTCTCACCCTGGAAGTAGTACTCATGGTGGTGCAATCAATAGAGCGACCATGAATGCGAAATCAAATGTTGGGGAGCCATCAACACATAGGCCTGAAGTTAATTTTGAAGATAACATGGTTCCAAAGGAGTTTCCTATAGACTTGTACCATAATACTTCTCGGGAGATGTTGTTAGGGTGCGAATTTCCGAAACGCGAAAATTTCAGGAGGACTATAGCCAAGTTTGCAATATACAACAACTTCACGGTCGAGCATCTAAAGACTAGTCAGCTCAAAGTCACAGCAAAATGCAAGGACTAGGATTGTCCATGGCACACCCACGCGTCTATAATTAAGAGTGGACCATTGTTTAAAGTTCGAACCTACAACCCTGTTCATAAATGTTCAAAGCCAATGATGGGTACGGCACATAGACAGGCGTCATCAGAGTTAATTGCGGAGTACATTTTGGACAAAGTTCGTCTAAATAATAATTTGAGACCGAAAGAAATAATGAATTATTATCAAATGGAGTTTGGGGTTACTATATCGTACAGGAAGGCACATATCGCTAGAGAAATGACACTTCGTATAGTTCGAGGTTCATATGAAGATTCTTTCAAAATCCTTTTGATGTATTGTGCTGAGTTGAAGATGATGAACCCAGGGAGTGTGACCAACATCGAGACGTCCGATGATGACAGATTTAAGAGATTTTTTTGGGCTTTTGCTCCATCCATCCGCGCTTTCACATCGTCTCTCAGGTCAATGATTGCAGTCGATGAATCACATCTTCGTGGTAAGTACCCAACTGTGTTATTGGTAGCCGTAACACTGGATATAAATCACAAGCTCTTTCCAATAGTTTTTGTATTTGCTGAAGCCCAGCAACGTGACAGCTGGGAGTGGTTCATCGCAAATGTGAGTATGTCTCTTGGGAAACCAACAAATCTTACCATCGTGTCGGATCGACAGAAGGGAGTTGTCCTTGTGCTTGCGAACGTCATACCCACTTCGACCCATTGCTACTGTTGTCGCCATCTCGCGGAGAACATCAAGTCGAAATTCAGTGATTCGGCAATTGTCATAAAGTTTTGGTGCGCTGCAAAGGCTTACAGGGCTTGTGAGCACGATGCGTTCATGGAAGATATTAAGGCTGTTAATGTTGAGGCATACAATTATATACATACATTTGGCAGGCAACATTGGGCAAATGCTTATGTTGAGGGCAGACGGTATAACATGCTTACAAGCAACACTGCCGAATGCACCAACAGCATGTTAAAGGATACCAGAGTTCTTCCAATTGTGAAACAGGTTGAAGAGATTAGGGTCAAACTCATGAAGTTCTTCCAAAAACGACATGCCGAATCTTTGGATGTCAGCACTCGTTTGACACCATATGCTAAGAAACAGTTGATCCATGAAACTGAAGAAGCACGTAGGTGGCATGTGCGTGTTGCCGGGTCAGAAGAGTTTCAAGTTCAATCCGCCAGCTTTGTGGATGTTGTTCACCTCGATCATCGGACTTGCACTTGCCGCAAATGGCAAATTATTGGAATCCCGTGCTCACATGCCATCGCGGGTATGAGGTTGAGGAACAAAAACCCATATGATTTTTGTGAGGATTGGTATCTTGCAAGAAAGTATCAATCAACATACAAAGAGGACATTCATGCTACCCGTGATAGCAAACAGTGGGAGCACATATCAGATGAAAGGGTCTTGCCTCCTCTATCCTCAAAACAGCCCGAAAGATCGAGAAAAACAGGATCCATACAGAAGACTGCTATAGAGAGCGTAGGGTTGTCATTTGCTCTCACTGTCATGAGCGAGGTCACAATCGAGCCTCACGTCGGAATCCGCCCCCTCCTCCTAATACATAGATACCTCATCTAGATGTCTTCTGTGATGTGTTGAAAAAAGAAGTACAAACTTGATGTTCTCTGTATTGTTTTGAACGTACAGGTCATTTTGATGTTTAGTTTTTGCTTCTTTGAAGATAAAATATTCCATGTACAAAGTTGTATTGTCATAAAGTTGTATGGTCAAAGATTTTTTGAACAAAGTTGTATTGTTTCAAAGTTGTAAGGTCACATATTGGTAATTTTTTGTCCTGTTTAGTTTCTAATGAAGCAAGTAATAAATGGAGTACAACTGTTGTTTTGATAGTATGAATTCATTCGGTGTTCGATCCATTCAATGGAATTAGATTATGATGTATGGGAGGTTCTCTTGATATGCAACCATCTAATAATACAATCTCTATACGTGATGTTTAGTTAGAGGTAATTTAATTGTCTCAATGGCTGCTAGTAGATGGAAGTTTGTAGAAGTATTAAAAAATTAAACGACGCTAGCGTCACTCTGTGTAAAAAATTCATTTCAGTTAGACGACGCTAGCGTCATTCTGGGATGAATTACAATTTAGTTGGATGACACTAGCGTCGTTCTGTGTATTTTTTTTTATTTCAGTTAGACGACGCTAGCGTCTAACTGTCACAAAGTAGTATTGTCACAAAGTTATAAGGTCACATATTGGTAATTTTTTGTCATGTTTAGTTTCCAATGAAGCAAGTAATAAATGGAGTACAACTGTTGTTTTGATATATCGTATGAATTCATTCGGTGTTTGATCCATTCAATGGAATTAGATTGTGATGTATGGGAGGTTCTCTTGATATGCAACCATCTAATAATGCAATCTCTATACAAGATGTTTAGTTAGAGGTAATTTAATTGTCTCAAAGGCTGCTAGTAGATGGAAGTTTGTAGAAGTATTAAAAAATTAAACGACGCTAGCGTCACTCTGTGTAAAAAATTCATTTCAGTTAGACGACGCTAGCCTCGTTCTGGGCTGAATTACAATTTAGTTGGATGACGCTAGCGTCGTTCTGTGTATTTATTTTTTTTTCAGTTAGACGATGCTAGCGTCGCTCAATACCACTTATTTTTTTTGGCAAATTCAAACATTCTCCATAAGTGCACGGTGCACATACATTAATCTGCTTCATTCCTGCTTATATGACAAAATTTCATTGCATCAACTAATCATACACAAAAAATATATGGAGTAAAAACATGAATGACACCGGAGTAATAAATTGAACCAACATTTCCATGCAACAACTGATTAATGTTATTCAAATAGCAGTGATGTTATTCAACATCAGATTGAATCTGTGATTGGGCTGTGATTGACTTCCCACTTGATTTAGTTTTCCCTTCTTGGAATGATTCAATCTTGCAGTAAACATATAACACACATATATGAGTAAAAAGTATGAGTCAACCTATCATAGTTAGGAGTAGATTGAAAGACAATGGCTTTCCTTGATGTAAAAATGGGCCCTTAATTATATGATATAGTTGAGTGGATATATTCCATTTCCATATTATTGTTTTTAATAATAGAATGGTGTTTGTAATGGCAGTTACGGGTGTTGCATACTTCATAGTTGCGGACAAGACTGGGCTGGCATCAGTAAGGAAGAACTCCTTTGAGCAAGCTCGTCTCTCCAACGTTGAATCTTGATTTTTTGCATGTAACTAGCCAGTCTCATGGCTTTAGATAGATGAGATAAGGCTATGATGACGACGACGACAATAAAATATGAATTAGCTAGGCCGATACTCTACTTATTATATAAATAAATGAGAAACAGGTTTTTGTTTTGATGGCAATTGTATTGCAGACTAGAGGAATTAAGTAAAATGATAATGATGATGATGATGATAAAAAAAACTTGTTTACCTTTCAAAAGTATGCTCCTGTTTATGGGGACCAATCACCAGAATAAGGAGATTTGTAAGATATGATGCGGATGAATGATTGGTCAAATTCCACTCTAGTTAGGGACACAACTTACTTGATTTATCCACTCTAGTTATGCTCTTTGGGTCTTCTAAGTCGGTTTTAGGGTCAAAATCAACAAGCATTTGGCTTCATTTGTTTTCAGGAGGTAACTTGCTGATTAACCTGTTCCTTATTTGGTTCGACCACTTGTTTGCCTTTTGTTGATTTGTTTCAACATGGTGTTTTTTGGGGTTGGGATTTTTTTTTTTTTTTAGAGAGAGAAGGTAACTGATTGACAAAACCTTGAAGTTTTCCTTATCCCATTGTCAAGAGATCAATTGAATTTGATTTGATCATATCTTTACAAATGAATACAGCAGGGATATAAACAGATACCTTTAAGAAAATCCATTTATTGTATGCCCATCTAAGGTAAGTTAGAACAATGTTTGTTGGGTTTGATTGCAGCAAAATCAAGATAGCGCATGGATCATAATGCTCCCACTCAAGTTATAAAAAACACCAAACTTGCATTGAAGAAGGTAAAACTCATTTGCCAAGAGCTTTGCTAAAAATGTCAATAAGTTAGAGGTCAGAAATACATAAGCTGTTTGGAAAAACCCAGATTGGATTTTATTTTCACAAACAAAATGACAATACAATTTGATATGTTTGGAACTTGATTGTTTGGTGCACTAGTGGAAGATTTGGATTAGGAGTTATGTGAATAGGGGGTTGGTCATCAGTTATCACAGGTCAGTTTAATTGATTGGGAATGTGAGACACTAAGATTGTCTCCTTCATCATCTTCTTATTTGAGTGGTAACATGAACTGAACCTGCACTTCGTGGTGTGAATATGAGCGCCTTCCAATTGTGTATGTGAAATACCAAGATCTTGAAGTAGGTACCTTAGCCAAGTCAATTCAGAAGTAGCCAAGGCCATGGATTAAATTCGGCTTTGGTTGAATCGCTAGATACAATGTTCTAATTCTTTCTCTTCCATGATATAGGATGTCACAAGAAGGGTGAAGAAGTTAAAGGTTGAACGACGAGTCATGAGAGAGCTGGCCCAGTTCGAGTTTTGAGTACTCTTGGGGTTGAAGAACATTGGTAAAAGATGGTAGGGATTCTTGGCTCGGTCTTGAGAGCAAAGGATGCCAAAAGAGGATCCAGAGATGTGTGGTGCTGGTGCCAGGCATGAATTGACATAGGACATGAATAGAGAAAATGTCTGGGCATGTAATGGTCAAGTAAATTAATTGGTCAATCATAAAAAAGGTCACCTTGCTTAGAACACATTTTTATCTATGGGAAAGGAAGCCGGTCAAGCTCCAAAAAGGTAATTCAGAAGAGCAACCTCCATTTTTAGAAAAATAAGTCATAGGTTGAGATCCTTGATATGGAATTGATGGTGTAAAATAGCATCCATAGTGTGGATATTGACTGTATTATTTCTAGTGTCAAGTGATTTATTTGGATCGTCACTGATTTTCTATTAACAGTTCTTCGTGTGGTGCAATCTCCTATATGATATATTATCCTTTTTAAGCTTCCTCTTTGAACAGTGATTTATATATTCTCACTATAGCTCGAGTAATGCTAGAAGGTTCGTACCAAACAACGTATATAACTTGCAATGAAATATAAATGATTCTACAGTAGGGTATGGCATGGTGGCGTCCAGACACAAAATATCTGCCCATCTTTTTTCTGAGAACAACCCAACAATCCTCAAGCCATTGCAAGATGAAAGATTTGTATGGCATGGCGGCAATGAATGTACATTACTAGATTAAAGAATGTAGGATAGAAAAAAACATATTTCTTTATGAGGAATTGGAATCAAAACCATTGCCAAATCAAAGAATGTAGAAAAGAATAAATAACAAACACAAACAACAACAAATGTACATTAAAATTGCACACCAAAAATGCAAGAATGAAGAGGGAGAAATATCAAATATCATAAGTCAAAGAGCAAAGAGATGTCAGAGAAGAATACAACATGGAAGAAGGAAATGCACGTTTGGGTAATGTAAACCCACTTCTGGATTTTAATCAATAACCAAAGAAGCAGCAATGAATCAAATGTGCATGTCCCAAAACAAGTGAACAAAAACCATTGTGGCTGATTCGTTCTTTGAGAAAAACCCCAAACAGACATTGTATTTGAGATACTAATCAAATGTGGAAACGGTGTCAACGTTCCATACCTTAGTGGCAATGTGCGATATCGGAGCAAGGTTAATCCAAAGTGGAGAAGGAAGAATGCAAAAGCAGCAGCGGCGCCGACATACTAGGGTAGAGGAAGGAAGGGGAGAGAATGGGAGGGGAGAGAAATGAATGGAAATGGAAAGGGTTTGGGGTATAAATAAAAAGCCGAAGAACGATGCTAGCGTCACTAAAAAAAAAACACCTAGTGATGTCAGCATCTCTCATTTCAAATTGGAAAAAAAAAATACCAAACAGGGTTTGACGGACCCTATTTGTGTGGTGCTAATTCCGAGGCACTAACAAGTGCGACGGACAAATACTGGGTATTTTTCAGTAAAATCATCAAGTTTCTTTATTATTATTATAGTAAGGTTGCTAATGGATGGCTTAATTTCTCGATGAACTAAGGTTTTGGTGTTTAGTTCAAAAGCTTATTTATGAATTGAGTGTTAGTAGTAGAATTCCTTAGAAAAAGAAAAAAGTTGTTGAAAATCATATTATTACCTTAACCTATGGGGGAAAAATCAACCGCCACACGCAAATGAAAATCCTATGTCCGCGAGTGGATGACTCCCACCTCTAACATAATCTGATAGCCTAATGTCATCTCTGGGCTTTCCATTCCTTTGTCGATGCTTCGTCTTACTTGTGTAATATAATGATACACCCGAGAAGTACTCTTTCATGTGTGCTCCACCATAGAATGCTTTCCAGATGTGCTCCGCCCATGCTAATTGTATGTCCCAGGCACTTAGGGAGAGCCAGATGGCCCTACAACCAGGCTATCCTGTGCTTCTAGCCCATCCCCACTTTCTTACTGCAAAGGTGTATAGACTGTCTGAGGTAATGGGACTGGGATAAACACCCTTCTGGTCTACAAGGTATTGTTTTACTTCGATAGAAGTTGGTCCTTCTGAAGATAAATTATTTGATTAAAAATATAATAATTAAATAAATTTAAAAAAGTGCAACCCATTCAAAAAAAATTCTCAAAATAGATCAAAATGGAAAAATAATTCATGTGTCAAACCAGCTTAAAATAGATGGAACACTGCTTTAATGATGATGAATTAAATTTTTTTTATCAAATGACCAATTTAACAATGAGACCAACTCTAATAAGATAAAATTAAGGAATAACTCATTTATTGAGAGGGCGATTATTTTGAATGGCTTAGGTTTTAATAGGTGGTTACCATTATAGAGTTTCACTCCTTCAGCTTAGGATTTTTATATTAATCAAAGGGTTCATGGCGAGATATTGTGGTAGAGTTTGATGGTAGTGTAATGCTCACAATGCGAAGAAAGCAATTTTTTTTCTTGCTTTTCTCTCTCTCTCTCTCTCTCTCTCTCTCTCTGTGAGAAATCAATCATGCTCTTTTTGGTTTTATTTTTATTTTTTGCTAAATAGATGCTTTGAATGTGAGGACTAAGGATCCATCCGTTGTCAATATTGTAGAATGGTGACGCCTTGCTGTTTAAGTGTTTTTTTTTTTTAAGTGCTGTTGAGTGTTACATCATTGGTTGTCACTCTCCTCACGCTTATTAGATTAAAGTTTTTCCATAACAACTCTAAACACCATATTTAGTAAATACTTATACAAATTGTCAAAACACCTTAAAATATACAATATCAAGCATAACTCCAAAGATCAGTCCCCAAACAATACAATACATTCTATAATAAGTAGCCCACCAACTTCAATTGTGGGACAACAAACCAAATGAAAGTTATCTTAGGCTTGCATATATGTTCAATTGTTCTTTATCAGTTATGAGCATCTCAATTTATGGTATTTTTGTCAATCCACTTGTCGCTCAAATGGTGAAGAATCTCACCATAAATAGATGCAACTAGAAATTAATCTCTTATGGCCCGTTTGGCACTTTACTAATACAATCAAAGTCAACTACAGTTTCCATTTTCCATATAAGATGTCACATCAAATGCACTTTATTAAAAAATCCCTCCATCTTTTCCATACAAAAAATCACAAAGCAACTACCTTTATCTACTAAAATACAAAAAAGACTCCACTTTTCCATATATACAAAAAGTCAAAAAGATTTTATAACAAACAACTAAAAACAAAATACTATAATAACCTACTTATATTTTATTTTTTCTTCAAAATCAACTTTACCAAACTGGCCGTTAAGATTTTTTTGGATAGAAACTTGGATAGCGTGAGTGAATGGGAGTATGTAATGTTAGAAAGAGGAAAAAAATTGAAATTTTTTATCATCATTTCTTTAATAAATAATTTCCCTCACAGTAAACAACCTCAGAGAATATTTATACTTGCTACAAATTATCCAAAATACCTCAAAATGCTGAGAAAAAGCCCCGATGTATAAAAGAAGATAAGTCGCAGCAAAATACACTACATTTATCATAACATTCCTTGCATTCTCCATCACTAACTTCACTTGTGGGACCCACTAAAAGTAAGTAGCCGTAGGTGTACGCCTCTGTTCATACTTCACAAATGGCCTCCCCGGTTCGAAGAGAGAAAATGGATAAAGCTCTGCTCTTCTTCCTCTATATATTCATAGCTTTCTTGCCAGGTAGAAATTTCAATCTCTCTTCTTCAGTCTGTCTGCAGTCTACTAGTGTTTGATTTAAAAGGCTTGATTTCAAAATGAAGTTTTTGTGGGTGTTTTTAATAATCTTCTTTGTAGGGATTGAAGTGAATGCTTCTAAACATCATCATAACACTCGTCGTCGCCATAGACATCTGTTTGTTTTTGGAGATTCGTATGCTGATACTGGAAATATAAATAGACTCCTGGCAAATTCGTGGAAGTCCCCATATGGAGAGACCTTTCCTGGGAAGCCCACTGGCCGTTTCTCAGATGGTCGGGTCTTGACTGATTTCATAGGTAAGTAGTGTCAAATCTGGTTTGAGATGGGTTTCTTCTCTTAATTTGAAATGCATTTTTTTTTCTGTCAATTTGGAGAGGTGGGTTTTGATTAGTTTCGCATGATGGATTTTCATTTGTATGTTTTTTGAGAATTAGAGCTGTCTGTTTTATCTATTGTGGGGTCATGGGTCTCTCTCTGTGTGTTATTTGAGATTTAGAGCAGTAAGTTTTATTAAGTTTGGCATGATGGGTTTTCTTTCTTCTATCCTATGTGAGAATTTGAGAAGCGAGATTTAGTTAGTTTGGCATGTTGGGTTTTCATTTGTTTCTCTGCTCTCTGCTTTTCTAATGTTCGGTTAATTTTTCTTATGGTCGTTTTCTTCTTCTTTTTCTACATTGGAAACTTTAACTCACAGTTTCACACACTCCAGTCCCCTCTTCTTGGGGAATTTCTTAGGGTTCGCTTGGATGAGAAGAAAAACATCTTATTTTCTGATTTGTCTGCATCGAAGACGAAACCTTGAACCCTTTCAATGTAAACTGTCGGTGGAAAATTCTTTTAATGCAGAGAAACCATATGTATATATGGGTTCACATTTTTTTTTATTACAATTCATAATTCCAGTATCAATAAATTAGATGGACTAAGGCTAAGCTCATTTGATCTTCTTTTCAATACTTCTGATTCTAGTTCTGAGTTTGAGTTTGACCAGTTTGGCTCTGTGAGAATGGTCACAGTGCAAAGCACATTAATATTAAAATAAAAAAACTCATATTGATAGGGGCCAATCTTAAGGCCGGACTAACTCCAAATATGAACTAATGGTAATTCGTGTGTGTGGTGCAATGCTTTTGCCATTCAGGTGCACCCCACTAACATTAGGACTCAGAATGGAGAATTTTGTGGGAAAAAGTTTGTGAATCGAGTAGAAGGCCCTATTAGCAAACTTAGTAACAAAGGGCTGGTGGATAAAATGGAAAATTGAAGGTTTTCGTAGGTAGAGAAAATGAGAATAAAACCAAGGGTGAAGAATTTCATTTGAGGAATCACCAGTTTCCTTTACTAATTATATGACATACATTATTTCAATTTAAATGGAAAAATGTATCACTGGGTTTCTCAAATAGCTTTGAAGTAATAATTGGCCGAAATCTATATATCTCCAATGGGTCAAGTTTTTTCTATATATGCATTAAGTTTTTGGATTTTTTTGGTATCTAAATCGGTTTTATTCTAAAGTGCTTTGGTTTTGGTGGTCATCATAGTCAGGCTTTGCTTTATATATGTCGTCATATGTGCTTGTTCCATATCCATGTGTTCCTTCCCTTGGGTGATTATGATGTCTTTTCTCTTTATGTAAAGCACCACTGTTTTCTTTCCACTAATATTATTTAGTGGTATGTCACTTCCGATGCTTTCTCTCTCACAGGTCTCTTAACACATTCAAAAATGCTACTTGTCCCGGGACAAGTAGCACGGCTCTAACACATTTATTCGTTACTTTTATGAAAGACAAAAACACATTTATTTGTAACAAACCCTCCTGCGGAGAAGTGACGTATCAGCTGTTTTATTCCGTGGCCTTTTATGTTATGGTGAGTGTGATCGTGGGTCATTCTAGTGCAGAGTATAGGTAGAGAAAATTAAGGTGGAGAGGTGGATATTTTGACCATCTTTACTTATCCGGACAGACTCCTTTGAACAGTTCCTCTCTTTTTTCTATTTTTACTCTACCACTCTCGTTTCTTCTTTACTTTCTATTTTTTAATTTTTCCACGTGAAATATGCATGGATTGAAAAGAAGGTGAAAGAGAGAAAAAATGATCCCCGCGTGCTCTTGCAAGTGCAACTATAACCTGTGTGGGTCCGGGCCACTTTGTGTGATAGGACTCCTTCGTATCATTGCACAAGAGAAATAGTTGAGAGTATTCTTCGGCAAGATCCATTTGTTAAAAATCTGAAACCAAATAAAAATAAGTGTCTCTCTCTTGCATGTGTCTCTGCCAAATACAAAACCAAATTAGAGTGGGTCAACTAATTAATAAATTGTAAGACAGACAATAACTTACGTGATTAATGGTGAGCCACCTCCCTCTCGTAGAAAGGACTACAAGGATTAATCCATTATTGTAGGACTATAAGGAAGAGTTATTGTAGAAATAAAAGAAAGATTTAATCCCGATAGGAGTACGATAGTTTTATTTGTTTAAGCTGCT
Source organism: Camphora micrantha (assembly GCA_003546025.1). Classification (NCBI taxonomy): domain Eukaryota; kingdom Viridiplantae; phylum Streptophyta; class Magnoliopsida; order Laurales; family Lauraceae; genus Camphora; species Camphora micrantha. Next base: position 28,164,733 of record QPKB01000012.1, on the reverse strand, counting down.
ATGGGTTCCATCATCCAAAGGATCACATAGATCATATTAGTTTCTTTTTTCATTTAACATGAGATCAATTTGATGGAATATATTAATCTTTGTTTTCTTATTAATAAGATTTGTGCTAAATATTTATTTTACTCTAAATTGGCATACTCTCACAGTCAAATTGATCAAGTAAAATAAAACATCACACATTACTAAATTTTTATATGTTTTGATAGGACATTTATTAAACATTTGATAAGCCGGCCCCACTGAAAATCAAAGTCAAGACCATTTCATTGATCTTGTTTTCGCTGTTGATATTTGCAGCGAGATTTGAAAATCTCCGTACTCCTATCACATACAGATGGAGGAACCTAAATCGGAACGTGATACGAAATGGTATAAATTTCGCGTATGGAGGGACCGGTGTGTTCGATACGTATGTCCCATTCCCGAACGTAACAGCTCAGATCAGCTTGTTCGAGGGCGTACTGGATGACGACACGTACACTCACTGTGAAATCGAACGGTCAGTGGCTCTCATCTCCGTGGCTGGCAATGACTACTTTACATGGTACGAGCGCAACAACAGATCGATTGAAGTAAGTACTTTTGTATTTATTTCAAAAAAAAATTATTCACCCAAGAGTTTTGGGAGCTAGTAGAAATTCAAATACCACATAGTTGAGAATTCTGTGTCACTATCCTTCAATTCTTGGAATCCCAGGAAATTTAATGATCTGTTAAGTGGATGTCAGTTAAGGTAACCTAAAGCCCTCTTTGGTTAGAAGAATTGTGAGAATTCTTGTCCAGCGGAATTATGAGAATTCCAAATACTACCCTTCAATGTAGAATTTCAAATGATCAACTCCTCTCAAGAATTTGGAATTCTACAAATTCATACGGCTGAAACTGCCTTTTTAAGTAGTTAGGAATTCTGAATTCTTGCATAAAACATAGCATTTGAAATGCTCAGGGGACAAGATGTCGCATAATGTCATAAATTCCCAACAAGCTCAATTCCTTATCAGAAATGCCTCTCACCAAATCAGCCTCTTGTACGGTGGGTCTACTGTCATGGGATTTCCACCTTAAATCCTTCACATTTCGCACCATAATAGAATAATTACTTAAAAATCTTAAGAATTTAATACTGATTAAACAAAATGCATCCTATACAAAGCGGAAGATAGAAGGCCCCATTATAATTATTAGTTATAAAATTTTTTAGAGGATATGATAGAAAAGAACATGAATTAATATTATTGGTTCCTAGATCAAAAACACCAACTTCATTTTGTGCCGAATAATATATTGATGCACATTATCCACCATCAGCTGTGTGGTAACCTACCGTAATCTTCTCTTGTCATGTTATATTTTATTACAATGGTTAGGGATCATTCGATCACATGGCCTGCACATTTCCATTAGAAAACTAGTGAAAGAGACCATATTTTAGTGGGATGCAGATTGTTTTGTAACACATTTAATCTTTTTTTTTTTTTTTTCAATCTTGGAAGACGTACGCACGTCATCTTCTGTGCATGTTTAATAAATGGTCATGTTCGGTTTGCCACTCCACCTGCCAACCCGACTTGTACCTAACCCAACTGTAATTGTCCTGTTTAACTGTACCTCTCCTCTTAATTAAGGGTTAGGTTTAACTCTTGAGTCTCTTTCCCAAAAAATGAAAAAAAAAGGTCTCGAGTTGGGCTCATATGAAAAAAAAAAAAAAAAAAAAAAAAAAAAAACCGATTTATACAAGGATGGAGCAAAAAATGGTCATAGATTACCACTGATTGGAAGTTTAAGTGGGGTCCACCATCATCCATCTTGTAAGCCACCAATTAAATGGTTAGAATCATCCAAATGAAGATATCATTCTTCTTCTTTTTTCCTTATGATTTCTGTCCACAGTGGGCCTGATCGCGTCAGCAATTTGGATCTCCCTCCACTGATTATGTATTTTAGTTATTATTGTTTTCTTATTATGGGCACTTTAGATCTTATTATATATGGGCACTTCAGAGTTCTTTTTTTTTTTTTTTTTTTTCATCTAACGGAAGGTATCCCACCCCCTTGGACCAGACTAATCCCTATGGGCCCGGGGGGAGCTGGGTAAATCCCTGTGGCCCCTTCCCCTTGGGGATACTTTAGAGTTCCTAATCATATCTTTTGTTAATCTAATTACCTAACCTCCTTCTTGTTGTTCAGGGTATCCAAGAATTCATTGTATCTGTAATTGGACAACTTGTAGTGGATATAAACCGCATTATAGACCTGGGTGTGAAGAAAATTGCAGTTGTTGGTCTTCCTCCCCTTGGATGTGTACCTCAACTCACTGTCACCAGCAGCTACCAGAAATGCAATGATCTTATCAATGAGGCTGTCAGGGGCCATAATGCCTTGTTGCAGGAAGCTGTCGGAGACTTGAACAGATACAAGAAAAGAACCAAGGTTGTAGTCCTTGATCTCTACTCAGCATTCATGTCCATCCTACAGAACTCAGGAAACCAAGGTGAGAAAGGTAAAGAACAAAGTAATTCCTTGCTTTGATTGTTCTGATATTTTGGGTTTTATGATGAGAAAATGGAGTGTTTTTTTTTTTTTTTTTTTTTTTTTTTTCTTCTTTAGGTTTCAACCCTTTGGGCTGGACTATTCCTTCTGGGCCCAGAGGGGAGCCAGGTAAAATCCTTGTGGCCCCTAAGTGGTAGCATAAATGGACCCAACCTTCGGTTATTAAAAATGGGAGAACCGGGGGTCGATATCAAGAATTCTAGTTCTAGAAGAGAGAGGAATTGTGGTCTTGACCACTCGGCTAACCCCTTGGGTGAAGAGAAAATAGAGTCGGCATATGAGCCCCCTAAGTGGCCATAGGGATCTTCAACCGTAAGAGAGACTGGGTGTCCCACGATTCATTGAATGTGACTAACCATTTTTTTGTTTCTTCAGGAGGGTTCAAGTTTGGGCCAGACCCTTTGAAGCCATGCTGTTCGCCGATAAGCAGTGAATATGGGTGTGGACAAGTAGATGTGAATGGGAACAAGTTGTATACAGTATGTGAGCAACCACAGTCTGCCTTCTACTGGGACGGGGTGCACCCTACACAGAAGGGTTGGACTGTAATTTCTTCCGCTTTGAAATCTACCGTTTACAGTCTCTCTTCCTAAATCCTTCCTCCCAAGGGGAAATGATAGAGATGGATCTCGTTGATTTGAGTGTAATAAAAGTAGTGGATACTAAAATGTTGTTTAAACTAATAAAAGAAAAGGAGGGAGATGTTAGAACACTTCTGTTTTCTCTTCTAACACAGTAGTAATAATTAATAACAATAAAGGAGGATTCAACCTCTAAAAATAAGCTCTTGTTGTTATGACATATAGATCTTGGGTGAATGCGCACTTAACATGAGTTAGGGTTAGAATTAGGGTTCCTCTCTTATGAGGTTACTTTGCCTATAAATAAGCTTCTCCCCTTGTATTTGTACACACGGATAATTAAATAATAGAAAAGCTCTCTCTTCTCCCTCTATTCCTCTTTCTCTTAGTCTCTATCTTTTCTAACACTTGTTTTATTATGTAGAGCTTATTTACATATTAGAGTGTTTAGTAAACTTATAATTATGTTTTCTATTAGGACTTTCATGAAAAAAAAGCCTCAAATATTTATATACTTTCAAAATAATCATGAAGTACATGTAATGCCCAAAAGCATCTTATATTGTAGGCTATATTTTTTTTCCTGCACCAAATTGTCCTTCACTTTATCTCTTACGACATCGAGACTCAACCACGGTCACGGCCCCGATATTAGCTAAGATCCTAACCCGATCACTAGGGCACGATAATCAAGGCCAATTTAAAATTTTCCATTCAATCACCTTTGTGGCCTCAAGTCCAGGTGGATCGTAGTCCGCGATAAGGTTATGAATGATGATTAATCACCATAATCAAATAGAGGAAAAATCAAAACAGATAATCTGTGCAGACGGTGAGATAAACACAATATACAATAACAGAGCGGAGCAAGTATCAAGAGTTCATTAAGTTCCATAAAGTTACCGAATACTTTTAAGTTTACGTTTCCCGACCAATGGTATGTCCATGGCCCAAAATACACAACTAACATCCAAATGTAATAAGTCCAATGAGTAAAATAGACTCTCCAGCATACATAAGACGTTCTCAGACCACGTCGTCGGCGCTCCACTCAAGATGTTCACCATCCTGTGGAACCTTCGGGACCTTCTTACCCTCCGGCTCTCATGTGGCATCGGTAGCTAAGCACCAAATATAATATCAATTAGATAAATTGGCAAGTAAATAGATGTTAGTGATAATAGTATAATATGCATCTAATAGATTAGAGACAATGTTAGATCATAAGAGTAACATCACAGTAAGCTAGGCATTAAAGCACGAATAAAATCTGACCATAAGAATCATATGGAAACATAAACCCTAGCTACAAATTTTTAACATTATGGCAACTCGCATAGGCAAAATACATACAAACCCTGGCAAGGCTGGGAATCCATAAATGTGAACCAATGAATGCAAACGGCTTAACTACACATTATCTCACATAATGTACATTGGTCCAATAGCTATAAGATCCCGACCCCTCATTTTTCGTGGTTAGTGTGTTTTTAGCTGTGGGTTAGTTCTCTAAGTGAGATTTGAGTGTAATTGAGTTGGTTTGTCTATTAAAATAGGTTTTTTTTATAGCTTTGGGGAATTTTGAGAGCAATTGGACCTAGCCTGGCAGCCCAGGGAGGTTGCACGTGTCAGCGTGGGGAGATTGTTCTTGATTTTAAAAAAATTCCAACTTTGGATAGGTCAAATTAACCCCAACAACTTTCGTGTTCACACCGATTCCATTTGAAGCCCAGAAAATCAGTTTTCCAGCCCTAGAGGTAAAACAACCTTTTCACATTTAAATATGAGCCCAAATTTCAAATTTCCAGAACCATGTCAAAAGTATATTTTTTGAAAACTAGACTTCTTGATGATCATTTCAGTCTTCTTCGTCGAGTCCATCAGAGGCCTGAAGAGTTTATGTTGTGGACCCCACCTTTACACATATAAACCCCACCATCCCTCATTTCATTCATTCCAGCAACTGTTCCAACTTTGCAACAGTAGCTCCTTCCTTTCTTTTTCTCATTCTTTTGCTTCCAAACTCAAGATTCATGCTGCCAATTGCTAAACGAAGCTTGCCATCGCATTCTCCTACATCTCCTCTTGCTCTAGACACCATTTTCATGGGAAAACCATGAATGGCCTCATTTAATTATTTCTTGTTGGTTGGACCACCTACAGGTACACGAGGCTACCAAAAGCCGAAGCATATGAGACCGCCTTCATCTGCTCATTCTCCTTAAATGTTTTAGGACACTGATCCATGTAAAGGTGCACTCCATGCCTAAAAGGTGTAATACCATTCTTGGAGTTCTATATAGCAAACCATACTAGTTCCTTATCTATGTAAGCAGCTTGAGATAAGCCAATTATCCTATTTTTTCTGTCTCGTTAATACTTGATCCCTAGGATGTAGTTGGTTTCTTCCAACTCCTTTATATCAAATGCTTGTGCCGACCAAACTTTGACCATTGACAACATCCATATATCACTCCCAATGAGAAGGATGTCATCAACATATAAAACCAAGAGTATAACTTTCTCTTCTTAGGGTTAGCATGAGGACCACTAGAGATTCCTTACATCTGGCTCCAATTGAAGCATCTGCACCCCACATCTCATGTGAACTCCGGTCCCACAATTGATTTCAAATAACTCCATTAAATAAATGCAATTGCACTCTAATCATTGGAATATTCATAAGATGACTCTAAACTTTCCAATTACTGCAAGCAGGCCTTTCCATCAATTTTATCTATGGATCCATTGGAATTAAATTGTCCAACCAAGTTGGATCCACCTCTTATTATCCTTGTGACCAGATCATCGATACTATCTGATTAACTCTTAATCAAGAGGGTACGCACGTACCGATGATTAATTCCATCAATCAGCACAAAGGGATATTTCTCTTTCAGAGAATAGATTCCATCTTAAGAATATATGTCCCCACAATCCCACTACCATTTACCCAAGATACTAAGGTGTCAACCTGCAGTTAGCCTCACACATTGGTAAGTTAAAGTAAATGTATATCAAAAACTTGAGTCTATTACTCTCTCTGGATCTAGTGTCTGTTGCTTGGAAATTATGAGAGCATCACTAAGTTATAGACAACATTTGGTTTAAGGTGGTGCGCATGGTCCTTCAATACATCCAATGTACTAGCACAATAATCCAGTCTCTTCCACTATGATGGTTGAGACAAGCCATACTATCTCATTACAGTGCTACAACCTTTTTAGATTAGATGCTCAATCTCATCACTGGTTGTAAAATAAACTTCAAGTATAAGAGTTGTGATCTATGTCTCTTGCATGTGAATCTTATCCACACATATAGATCACATTTACTATGCTTAAAGGCTCTTGTTCATATCGTGAACAATCATATCATTTTGTATTAATCATGTTATAAAGTAAAATCATATTCATCTCATGAATAAAGCATGAAATTATAAGTTAATTGAGATAATAAATGAATTTATTCGCATCATCCACTAGATTGAGGACATACAATCTAACAATAAGGTCTTTATTGCCAATCCTAATTACAACAGGACCTTTGTAGAGTACCATCAATATGGCTCCAAAGACGCATATAATTGTACCCACAGTCTTGACAACTCCCTTTTCCTAAGTAAATTTATGTTTTCGGTACTGCACAGATGAAATATACTGAACCATATGTTAGATTGTATGGACTCAATCCATCAATTGATGTAATAAATTGATTAATTTCTTTATTTATTAATAAAATCATGCTTTCCTTTCATGAGATGACTGGTGTTTTATTACTTGATGCACTTGACCAATACATATGACATTATGGTTCATGAGTTGAATTGGGTCCCATTAGTATATTAAATGTGATATATGTGTATGGATGAGATCTACACATGGGAGACATGTGTCACAAATCTTATACTTAAATATCTTCACAATTGGTGATGAGACTGGGCATCTCATCTGATAAGGTTGCAGCATTTTGATCACTATGAGATTGTGTGATTTGCCTCGATCATCAGAATGTAAGATTCTGAATCAAGGTGCTGGTACATTGGATGTATTGAAGGACCATAAAAAGCACCTTATAGAATACTGCCTCAATTTTAAGGTTTGTTCTCATAATTTCCTAGTAATAAGCTCTCAATCCTGAGACATTGATAAACTCAAGTTTTCATCTATTCATTTGCTTTGAGTCACCAATGAGTGAGGCCAAATGTAGGTCAACACCTCGGTGTCTTGGGTACGTGGTAGTAGGACTGTGGGAACATTGAATGGTAGAGATGAAATCTATCCATCCAATTAATTGATTTGTCATTGGTAAGTGCGCACCCATCTCGAATAAGAGTTAATTGGATGATACTGATAATCACTGTGATTAATTGGGGTTCAATGATAATAAGATATGGATCTAAGATTGGAAGGGACATGTTTGATTCAATTGATCTATTGATATTGATAGAAGGGCCCACTTGTGGTAATCGGGAAGTTTAGGGTCTTCTTTGTAATTTATTCTTAAGACTGGAGTGCAATTGCATTTATATAGTGTTGTTATTTGCAATTAATTGTGGACCCGGATTACACATGAGATGTGGGGTCGCGGTGTCCCAGTTGGAGCCAGCTTTCTATGGAATCCCTAGTGGTCCTCACGCTAGCCCAAGTTGTTAGAAAGATATCAATCATATTTGAACTCTAAAAGGAAGGAATTAGAAAGTTACTATTTCTATTTGAAGTAGGACTTCTAATAGTGGTAATAGTAAACTTACTAATTATTATAGAAGTGAGACTTCTATTTCAATTAAGAAAATAGGAGGCTTGAAAGGTTATAATAAGGAGGAAATACACCCCCTTGGACATCCATAACAAGGAGAGCACACCCAGCCCCTTTGTGCAAGTGTTGCACAACTCCTTTTCCTTTTCTCTTTCTCTTCTAGTTCCTTGGAGTTTCTAGTTGGGTTTTCTCTTGAAGTTTCCACCAATCTTCTTGAGAAAAAAGATCTGATAGTGGGTCATAGTGTGGAAGACAATAAGGTCTTGGAGATCTTAATTGGTTCAAGAAGAGTTCTTGATACAAGCTAATTATCTTCTTCTCCATTAGAGAATTACCGAGCTCCAAAGGTATAATCTGCTTTTCCTTTTATTGTGGGTTATTTTGGTTGCATGGTGCTGCTGATTTCTATCTTTTAGATAGGTTTTATTGTTGTACTTGATTGATGAGATGGAGGGATTGCATCCTGGATATGATTTGTGGCCTTATGGACACTTGATCCCTGAGTCAAGTGGGTCAAAAGTTTTGAAAATCTATCCACGAGGCCCACCTACTTCCAACACTATATTAGACAAACATAAGAAAGAAAATATGAAATGTTTGGGATATGAACCACATTGAAGAAGAGATGGAAAATTGGAAATAGTATTTGTTATTACCCGATAACTGAAGCCAAGAGAATTGTAAAGACTGGTACGACAGCGAAGGTCGGATTTGTGTAGCTAAGACCAGTTAGGAGCAAAAGCTGGTTGCCAAATATGCTATTCATAAGTAAAACTGTTAGATCACGTTTGACAACCAAATCTTTAGGGAAAAGATTTTCGGTTTTTCTAGTGGTAAATTCATGTTTGGAAATTCTAAATTCCTGAGGATTTGGACGAATGGAAATCTTCTTTTGTTAGGATTTTCTGATCCGACCACCCCCCATAAGATTTGAAAATCCTTAAGTGGATTTGCACACCGAACCCTATTTTTCTCAGCTATATGCATCAATGCACACTAATATCAATGTGAAATCGTCAACTATACAAATCCTCAATGAGGAATCCTTGTTCCAATGGTAGTGAAGAATCATCGGATCTATGGATTCCTCACCTGTTACAAAACATGCTCTTAGAGGTTGAGATTGGATAATCTATTGGAAAAGGCATTTGTTAGGTTCAAATCGATAAAAAGAAAATAATATCAAGAATAACTTTGTTGTGGACTATCATAATGCCTACCCAGTTAGTCCAATGAGGAAGAATGATAAGAGAAGAGAGAAGGTGCCGAGATAGCCAAAGACACATGCTTCTGCCAAAAAAGAAAACATCACAATATGATGTAGTTTAACTTGAACAAGCCTCAGATGTATAAATTATTGCAAAAAGAAAAATGGCCTAAAGAGTTGTAGACTCTTGTATACAAGATACATTAGAACAAAGTCCTCAGTTGTAGCTCAGCCACTTAGGGACACGGGTGTGTGTAAGAGTGTATGAGTTTGAGTCCCTAGTGGCCTAGTGTAGAAAAAAGAAAAAAGAAAAAGAAAAGAATAGTAAAGACTAAATCACTTCAGCATAAAGTTCTCATTGACAAAGTGAGAGAGGACTTTGGGTATTGAAGGTCAATATTGTTTCTTTAGGGCCCCTTTTTAGTCAATATTAGTCCTTAGAATTCTAAGCAATGCCTTCCTATCAAAAGAGCCAATTTAACAAAGTGCCTATGAAGATTCACAAATGCGTAAGTAGTCTTCCCTTGCTAGGAAATTACTACACACCTAGTGCCCAAGTAAATAAAATCCTATGAAGGTGAAGAGTACCCTTGCTAGAACAATGTTAAGTTCAGCTTGTGACATTTCAAGGGGTGTTTGTGAAAAAAATTGGATTGATTAAAGGTTGACCTCGAGCCCTCAAAATATGGAATCAGGGAAAAGAGGCAGACACACAACAAAAGAGGCATAGAGATGGAAAGGTTTGGACCTAGATGAGTAGAATATGAGACATCAAGACTATCGAATGATCCTAGTCCTTAGTTTTAAGCTTTCAAAGTTTATGGCCATCATGGATGAATATAGGTCAAAAATATAAAGGTCCACCACTCTTTAGGGCCTGTATGGTTATAAGAGCCATAAACATGAGGGCTTTTAAACCATCCATTGGATGTGTTTCATTGTGAGTTTGGATCCTTTGCCATGTCTATGATAGAGTTTCCCAGTAATGGATGCCTCAAACTCCACCTTAAGGCCCATGACCATGCATCTTGAATCCCATCTCCTCTGCTGGTGTAACCTCTACTTTCAGCATAATAGGAGAGCATCCCACCATCTGATTAAGCACAAGACAAAAAATGTGACTCGGCGTTGACATGGCATTGCAGCTCATGTGGTGTTAATCATGTGTCCCTCATGTGCTCAGTCAACCCACATTATAGAGAATCAGGGCTCACAATGAAAACATCCATGATAGGGGATCCGTTACACAGAAATTTGACATTTGTGCCGGAGGTTAGTAACCGATCGAAGCCCTTTAGGTTTTAAGTTTCTTTATGGTTTTTTTTTTCTTTTATTTATAACGGAGGGTATCCCGGCCCTTTAGGCAAGAATAATCCCCACCAGCCCAGGGGTAGCCAGGTAAATCCCCTGTGGCCCGTGTGGTAGTGAAGTTTCAAACCCTCAACCTTTGGGTGCAAAAGGTTTCTTTATGTTTTTAATTTCTGCAGGTTTGAAAAAGTTGACTTATTGTTGGAAATTATTATAGGGTTGATAACTAGTTAGGAATGGTATGACTTAGTTAAGTTCAAAATTTTCAACTACACTCTGCTATCAGGTTGTCCTTTCATCAGCTTCGAATCACCAATATGGTTATCTTTTTGGAAATTTTTATATTCATGCACCAAAACTTGGCAGAAGTAGTGAAGGTTTGAAAATAACCTTCTAATTTAAGCCTTAACACAGACTAAGGTCCTATCTTAGATTATTGTATGCAATTTTAAATCAGATAAAAACAATCACCACACAAAGAGACGAAGCACATAATTTTTACGTGGAAAACCCTGCTCGGGAAAAAACCACGGGTGGCAAAAGCCACAGAAAGCAATGCACTATATAAACGAAGATTACAAAGAACTCACAGGACCTGACCTAGTTGAAACTCAACCTAAAGGACTATGGAGTACTCGTCGACGACCCGCCGTTCACCTTCCACGTGCTTGCTTGAGACCCACCGTGAATGCCCCTTCAAGGTGCTTGAAAGAAGAAGAAGAAGAAATAGAACTTTAGTGCAGTCTCCCTTGCAAGAGTAGGACCACCAAAAACTCTTGAATGAAAGAATAAAGCTTGAGAAAAATTGATTGCTCTTCGTTTCTTAATTGGTTGCAAGGGGTCTTTTTTAGATCCCAAGGTTCGTGCATGAGACTCTTTAAATGAAAGAAGAACTTCTAAAAGAGGTGGAGAACGTCAACTTAGAAAGAGTCCTAAAGGGATAAAAATTGCACAGCTTGCTATAGCGAGCAGGGAGCTCGTTAGAGCGAGCGCAGGTTCTGTCTGCGCCAGAGTTGTGGCTCGTTATAGCGAGACCATGTTCTAGAACGTTCAAGTAGTTATGCGTAGTATGTTCTAAAAGGACTTCTTTAGATGTCTTCAAGTGTGAGAAGAAGTCTTCAAAGCTTATCACAAGAATCCACAAGTAGTCTTTCACAACAACTGAGTTCCTTCACAGTCCTTATCTAAAAGAAAAAGAAAATATAACTCAATTTGGACTAAGAATACAAGTTTTGTTCAAACTAAAAGAATTAGCCAATACAAATTCTAACAATCTCCCTCTTTGGCAATTCGTGAACAAAACTCCAAAAACATAAAAAATTTCTACTAGAAGACCCACGACGACAAAAAACAAAATAGCTTCAGCTCTGAAAAGAAATTGTCACTACCTGCACGAAACAAACCTTTAGCAAAGATCCATAACATCACAGAAATGATAGAAATTCAAAATATAATAAGAGAAATTCAAAGTTCTATTCAAGGTTCTAAAGCAAGGCAAAGTGCTAAATTATAACAAAAGTCAGTTGCCTAACTACTCCTAACAAAAAGAACAAAAACTACTCCCCCTTTTTGTCATAGAATTGTCAAAGCAGTTTCAAAATAGCGGGGGAAACAAACAAAAGGGTTAAATGATTTATCAGCAAAAGACCAATGCATGAGAATTAAAAACAGTGAGTAGACCAAAGAAGCAACTTCATCAGTGGTGACGAAAGTTAGTGAACATGTCATTCAGATGTTTCTTAAGGTCATCAAAGCCAGCAGTCATTCTGTCTTCTAAGTGTTCAATCTGAAGAGACTGATCATAAATTGCGTGTTCAACAGCAAGAAGGTCGATTTTCAATTGAGTCTTCATCTTCTTCTTCAATATCTTGATCGCGGGCTTGCTCCCCCTGAATCCGATTATGCACATGAGAGTCTGATATGGCTTTAGTGCGACGATCAATCTTTTGTCTCTTTGGAATGGGTATTTCATTGGGATACACATGACAGCCAGCCTCAATCAGTAGTTTACTAATCATTGCACCAAACGGAAGAGAAAGCTTCTATTGCTCATCATAAATGCGCAACATTGAATTGAAGATAGTCAGTGCAACATCTACCGAAGTACCGGTGCCCAAATAATACAGAAAAGTAGATTGAGGGAACAATAGATCCAATGAATGACCACGAGGCTTCATATTATGACAGACAAAGGTATTAAGCATCCGATAATCAGAGGTTAGACCATCTATCTTCAAAACAGCAGAATTCCAGACGGTTGGTTCTCTACATAAGATTGCAGCCACTTCATCTTTTTGGAGATCAACATTATCCGGATTAGGGAAAGGATAAGACGGATTTGCTGGTCTCTGTAGATTGAGTAGCGAAGCAATCTTATTGGCATCTACAGACAATGTCTTCCCCCTAACATATGTCTTGAACTTAGAAGATGTAACCTCATACATATTGCAATAGAATTCTCGGACCCAATCTTCAAAACATTCATTAATCAAGTTCATCAAAACCAAGAGGTGGTTAAGATGAAGCCAATTCAAGAAGCTTGTAAGACAGAAATCAGTGTGCACTACAATTCTCTCGAAGAAGACAGTCCTTTGTTTGAATTCAGATTCAAACCGTTCAGCACACTCTGCATTTTGAAAACGTTCCATATCAAAGCTAGAGGTAGATGTAGCAGGACGTTTTCCTTTAGAAGACTTGGGAGCCATTCTGCACTTGTGAAGGGCATAGAAACCAAGTAACAAAGATTTAAAGTAAGAAAACTCTTTGAGACATTTTGACAAACACCTTGTGTGTAGAAATTCACACAACATGGAAAGGTGAAGCACAAAACTTCTCCCAGAAGATCCCAAGGATCATGCAACATAGACAGATGAAGCACAGATAGAGTAACAGAGAAAAACTTGCCCAAGAAGTAAACACAATCAAATATACCCATTCTTCACCCAGAAATAAAATATCTGTGATCAATCTTTAAGAGAAAGTACTTCTATATCCACAATGTAAAGAAAATGCCAAGAACAAACCATATAGAAGAATCCAAGCATCCCACAACCAAATCACATAAATTAAAGCAAAATAATAGGTGAAGTCCATAAAGAAGTGAAGATTTTATCATACCTTAACAATGGGTGCAGGAAAGATGGATGTGAAATCCAATTAAAGGCTTGATTTAAAAAAAAAAAAAAAAAAAAGGGACCTCGCTATAGCGAGGCAAGTTGCTGGATGGGAACTAGAGGCAACATAGCTAGAGCGAGAATAGGTCTCATTCTGAGTGGAAGACCTCCCTTCTTTTTTTTAAATAAAGGGAACATAAAGAAAAATGCGTATTCCATCTACAAAAATATGTATGGATAAGCGCGAAAGTACTCAATTCAACCGGAATCGTGTGGTTGTGTGTGAGATATGAAATGCTCTCCCTTAATCAAGACTAGAGTTTAAAACTGAATGATAAAAAACTAGGGAGCAAACCCAGAAAATTATCGAAACAGTTCAAAATCTAACTTCTCATTTGCATATTTTCTCTCTCCTTTTTTTTTTTTAACTTCTCGGCATATGATAATGCACAAGTTCAAGTGCTCATCTTTTGCAGAGATTTCTGAACCCTATAGGATACAGTTCCATTTAATCGGTCTACAAAAATCTCTACGCACTTTTATTTTATAAGAGATATAGCCATCAGAGAAGCTTGACAAACCTAATCAAAATCAAAGGTGAACATCCATAGTGCAAAGATTATGATAATGGTGAACCGTGCACTAAACACAACTAAATCACATGCAAAGAATAATCATAGATGGAGGTGAAATTGTGCATGTGCAAGTAAAACAAAAAAAAAATTAAGAAAGGGAGGAAATTCCCAGAGACTTGCGAAGGGATTCATAACAAGTGGGTTCCAGAGGTTTGGTAAAGATATCGGCCAATTGATGTTCAGTAGGGATTTTATCAAGGACAATAATCTTTTCTTCAACCAACTCATAGATAAAGTGATGCCTAATATCAATGTGTTTGGTTCTGGAATGCTAGACTGGGTTTTTTGATATGTCAATGGCACTCCGATTGTCACAGTAAACATTCATTGTATCTTGATCAATCCCATAATCTGCCAGCGTTTGTTTCATCTAAAGAAGTTGAGTGCAACAACTTCCTGCAGCGATATATTCTGCTTTGGCAGTTACAAAGACGTCGAAGTTTCATTTTTGCTATGCCAAGCGACCAAATTATTTCCAATGAAGAAGCACCCTCTAGTAGTACTTTTCCTATCATCTGTGCAACCTACCCAATCTGCATCTGAGTATCCAACCAGAGTCGTATTGGTGTCTTTGCTTAGCCAAATACCAAAGTAAACAGTGCCACTCACATATTTCATGATTCTTTTCACCGAATGAGTGTGAGATTCCTTTGGTTTAGATTGATATCGAGCACAAACCCCAACACTGCACGCAATATCGGGTCTACTTGCATTGAGATATAGAAGGCTCCCAATCATGCTACGGTACAATGTTTCATCCACATCTTTTCCATTCAAGTCAATGCTCAATTTAACAGTGTGACTCATTGGAGTTCTGGAATGTTTAGCAAAAATCATTCCAAATTTTTCTAGAAGTTTTCGAGCATACTTTGTCTGAGAAATAAAGATACCATCGGCACACTGTTTTATTTGCAAACCTAAGAAAAAGGTGAGCTCTCCAACCATACTCATTTCAAATTCAGAAGACATACTTTTTGAAAACTGGTCAACTAACTTGGATGAGGTAGAGCCAAAGACAATATCATCTACATAAAATTTGAGAAATTAGTATGTTATGATTGTCTTCTTCAATGAAAAGTGTCTTGTCTACACTTTCGCGTTTGAAACCATTGTTCAACAAAAAGACTGTAAGTCTCTCGTACCAAGCACGAGGAACCTGTTTCAACCCATAGAGAGCATTTTGCAGTTTAAACACATGATCAGGGTAGTGAGGATCTTGAAAACCTTTGGGCTATTCAACGTAGACTTCCTCATTGAGAAACCCATTCAAAAATGCACTCTTGACATCTATCTGATATAGCTTGATGTTAAGAAAACATGCAATGGCTAATAACAACCGTATGGATTCCAATCGAGCAACAGAAGAAACCGTTTCATCAAAATCAATCCCTTCGATTGTATCCCTGTGCTACCAACCGAGCCTTGTTCCGAATGACCTGCCATAGTTCATGGGTCTTATTTTTATAGATCCATTTGGTGCCGATGACATTCGTGTGAGTAGGTCTAGGAACTAATTCCCAGACACAGTTTCTCTCAAACTGTTCTAATTCCTCATGCATGGCATTGATCCAACAATCATCAAGCAAAGCTTCTTTTATGTTCTTTGGTTCAATAGATGAAATATAGCAAAAGTTAATTACCTCGTCGCGTACTTGTTTTCTTGTTTTCATGGGTTCCATAGCATCTCCAAGAACTTGTGAAATTGGATGACTCTTTATTACCTTTGGTACCGGGCAGGAGCTTTTAGAAGCACTCTGTTCTTCAAAATGTTTGATGATGTTTGGTACCATAAGATCGGTGGATGGAACTTCTGGTTCAGCTTGTTTATCTTTAGATTCATCATTAGCTCTATCTTCCGATCCCGACGTTGTGTCTGATTGCTTACTTGTACTCGGTTCAGCAACCTGATTAGAAACATGAACAAGAATTAAATCTTTTTCATCGTCAAAATATTCTAAAGTTCCAGCATCATCATCAACAACATTTATTGACTCCATAATAGAAAAGTTTCTCAACTTATAAACTCTGTATGCTTTACTTTCCATAGAATAACCAAGAAAGATGCCCTCGTCACTCTTGGAGTCAAATTTGCTTAAGTGTTCCCTATCCTTCAGGATGTAACACTTACTTCCAAATGTTCGAAAGTATTTAACAGTTGGCTTGCGACCACTCCAGATTTCATATGGGGTCATTTTCATTCCAGGTCGTAGGTAAACTCTATTAATGATATGGACTGTAATGTTTATAGCTTCGGCCCAGAAACATTGAGGGATCGTTTTACTGTGCAACATAACTCTTGCCATTTCTTGCACAACGCGATTTTTACTCTCAACAACCCCATTTTTCTGTGGTGTTTTGGGAGCAGAAAATTCATGTTTGATACCGTGCTTTGAACAAAAAGAATTGAAATCAGAATTCTGAAATTCAGTACCATGATATGAACGAATACTCACAACACTACCAAATACGTTTCCTCTTTCATTGATAAGCAGAGTCCATAAATTAAGAAAAACTTCAAAGGTCTCGGACTTTTCTTTAAGAAATAGAACCCACGTAAGCCGAGAAAAATCATCTACGGTTAGAAAGATATATTTCTTACCGCCAATGCTTTCAGTTTTTGTAGGACCCATGAGATCCATAAGCAATAATTCAAGTGGTCTAGAAGTTTTTAAAGCATCAACTTTCTTATGTGAGGACCTTATTTGTTTGCCAATCTGACATGGACCACAAATAGTATTTCGTACTTTTAAACTCTTAGGTAGTCCAAGAATGATTTCATTTTTTGCCAAGTTATCCAGGTTCGTGTGATTAACATGGCCTAAACGTTGATGCCACAAGTCAATGTCACTGATCATGGCTGTGTGACATGTCATTTTGGTTTCCATGGCAACTACATAGCAATTGTCAGAAGTACGTACTCCAAGAAGTACATTATTACCCGTCTTATCAACAATAACACAGTCATTAAGAGAAAAATAGACTTCATGGTGAGAATCACATAATTGGCTAATGCTTAATAGATTCGCTTTCAGACCATTGACCAGAAAAACATTTGATAGAGTAGACATACCTGGTATTGAAACTGTATCTTTTCCAACTATGTTTGATTTGCTTCCATCACCAAACTTCACACTGCCTCCATCACAACTTTCCAGGGAGGTAAACAGTGCTTTGTTACCAGTCATATGTCTGGAACATCCGCTATCCAAGTACCAAACATGGGAATCTTTTGCAGTAAGTGCGGTTAGGACCACGTTACAGCAAAGATAAGATTTTCTAACCCAGATGGATTTTGTCTTAATCTTTGGAGTAGATAAAATACTTTTCATTTGCAAATTTTGCCTTTGATTCCACATTTTGTGACAATGTGGTTGAATATGCCCTTTTATACCACAAAAATGACAAATCGGAGATGATCTGGGCTTAGGCACACTGTTATATGAAGTTGAATTCCCACATTTAACATTTGGAGTAGCGAGAATACCAGAAAATAAAGCTGGTCCTTTAATAAAAATAGATTTACCTGATTGCATAGAAGTTGATGATTCTGGATTAAATCCAAGTCCAGTCTTTTGTTTCTCACTCCTTTGTTGCATCAAAATTTCATCAAGAGTCATGGAGCCTTTATTCATTCTTTCAAGCGAAGATTTGGCTGAGAAGAGTTCTAATAGTGCCATCCGGAGTTTGCCACACTCATCATTCTTTTCCGCTTGCAACAGATTGTAATCAGTTTGCAAAGATTTCAGTTCCTTTGTAACTTCCTTTAACTGAGCAGTAAGTAGATCTTTCTTTTTTCCTGCAGCTATAATGTTGTCAGATAGAAGTGCACGTTGGGTTTCTAATTGACTTACATTTGCACGAGCATCATCAAGCTCAGAATAAAAAGATGAATTTTGAGATTCAGAAATCTTTAACTTGTGAGAGAGCTTATCATTGATGCATGACAGACGCAAAGAATCTTTCAGAAGTTTTTTATAAGCAACTTCAAGATCTTGTTCTTCATCAGAAAGATCCTCACACTTTAACTCGTCATCTGACTTGGAATCCTTGTCAGATGACCCCTGCTCAAAAAATAGGTGAGTAGAAGACATAAAAGCAACAAATTTAGCATATTCCGATTGCGATTCAGAATCACTGTGTTCATTTTTTGAATCTTCTTCCCAAGAAACATTCAAAGCCTTTCCTTTGTTTCTTTCCAATCGGTTTGTACATTTAGAAGCAGGGTGACCAAACCCTTGACATTCAAAACATTGTATAGGCTTATTAGTGCTCTTGGAAGAAGTTTTTTCATTCTTTGACCCTGTCTTTGGCTTATTCAAAGTTTTATTCTTGGGAAACTCCTTTTTGAGGTTCTTTTTATTTTTATTTAAATATTTCTTGAATTTTTTGACAAAATGAGCCTCAAGTCCAACATCATCAGAATCATTATCAGACTCATCATCATTATTGTCCTTGGATGACATTAGAGCAATTCCCTCGGATTTCTTATCAGAACAGTGATATGCTTCAAATGTTTGTAAATTTCCAACCAATTGTTCAACAGGGAGATCATTGAGGTTCGTATATTCCTCAATAGCAATAACTTTTGACTGAAATCTTTCGGGCAAGAACCGAACAATTTTCTTTGCCACCTTTTGGTCTGGAATTGGTTCCCCTAAATTAAAACTGGAATTGACAATATGACTCAATTTGGCATAGTAATCATCAAAGGTCTCTTCATCTTTCATACTAATAGATTCAGAGGCGATTGTCAAATTTTGAAGTTTAGTCTGCCTAAATTTATCAGTGCCTTCATGCACTGTTCTCAAGAGATCCCAACCCTCTTTCGCAGTGGTACAAGTAGAAATTCTGCGAAATTTAGAATGACTGACACCATTATATATAGCATTCATGGCTTTATCATTCCAATGAGTCTGATTTTTTTCTCCTTGTGTCCAATCAGCCTCTAGTTTGGGAACACTCTTCCCATCAACTACTACAGTTGGTGGTTTACAACCATTCACGATAGTTAGCCAAACATCATGATCAAGAGAACGTAGAAACGCAGTCATTCTTACCTTCTAGTAAGCATAATTGCTACTGCCTTCAAGCAAAGGAGGCTTGGTAGTAGAAGTGCCTTCTCTGGTGAATTCCATAGAATAAATCTGAGAGCATCACACTTTTTAGAAAAGTAAACCTGCTCTTGTACCACGTCTAGAAAACAACATTCTAATTTAAGCCCTAACACAGATTAAGGTCCTATCTCAGATTATTGTATGTAATTTTAAATCAGATAAAAACAATCACCACACAGAGACGAGGCACACAATTTTTACGTGGAAAACCCTGCTCGGGAAAAAACCACGAGTGACAAAAGCCATAGAAAGCAATACACTATATAAACAAAGATTACAAAGAACTCACAGGACCTGACCCAGTTGAAACTCAACCTAAAGGACTATGGAGTACTCGTCGACGACCCGCCGTTCACCTTCCATGTGCTTGCTTGAGACCCACCTTGAATGCCCCTTCAAGGTGCTTGAAAGAAGAAGAAGTAGAAATAGAACTTTAGTGCAGTCTCCCTTGCAAGAATAGGACCACCAAAAACTCTTGAATGAAAGAATAAAGCTTGACAAAAATTGATTACTCTTCGCTTCTTAATTTGTTGCAAGGGGTCTTTTTTATGTTCCAAGGTTTGTGCATGAGACTCTTTAAATGAAAGAAGAACTTTTAAAAGAGGTGGAGAATGTCAGCTTATAAAGAGTCCTGAAGGGATAAAAATTGCACAGCTCGCTATAGCGAGCACAGGTTCTGTCTGCTCCAGAGCTGTGGCTCGCTATAGCAAGCCTCGGTCTCGCTATAGCGAGACCATGTTTTGGAACATTCAAGTAGTTACGCGCAGTATGTTTCGGGAGGACTTCTTTAGATGCCTTCAAGTGTGAGAAGAAGTCTTCAGAGCTTATCACAAGAATCCAGAAGTAATCTTTCACAACAACTGAGTTCCTTCACAGTCCTTATCTAAAAGAAAAAGAAAATACAACTCAATTTGGACAAAGAATACAAGTTTTGTTCAAACTAAAAGAATTAGCCAATACAAATTCTAACAAGTAGAAATCCCAATTTTGGCAAATGCGATGGTCCTCACTCCTCATCATTATAATAACAATTGGTTAAGAAAAATTAGCAAAGCTTCTGCACTTCAGTTTCGGAGGCAACAATATGACAAAACCATAAATAATTATAACAAATGGATAATGAATAAAGTTGGATAGTAGCATAAGTTGAGAAAGACCATGATTTTGATACAATATGACACTCCATGACAAAAAGATTGACACTGGCCAAATTCAAGGAGCAGAAGTTGGGGAATACTATCATCAACATTCATGTTCCTTGGCTCTATGTCTAGGCAGACACAATTGACGGTCCACGGGAAATAGGCCCTTTCTGGTTTGAGTTTCTGCCATGCACGGCTTCAGTAAGAAGAGGTTCAGACGCTTCATTGGTGTAAGCCGCCGTGAGAGCTGCCTGTCTCTCTATATAGCTTGCATAAGTGACAAGGTATAGCCCAGCAATGATAAGAAGCCCTCCGATGACGCTGCACGGCACAAGCAGACCACAAGCTCAGCTCCTCAACTCACCATGAAATTGTATTGTGGAGAAGAAGAATGTATCACTTAGAGCAATTAGGTTGCATATGTGAAACATGGCTTATAAATTTAATTCTGAGAAAGAACAAAAGCAAGCAGACATTTACTACCAATAGAACTCACAACATGCAACAACACCAACCCAGGAAGGCAACAGGCCAAAACATCCCTAAGTTAAGCCTGCACGAAACAGACCTTCGAAAATAAGAGAGATTCTGGCACTTTCTTAATCACTAAAAGATCCATCTCTAATTACCTATAAAATGGCGTATTTTATTGATTCAGGTAAAAGAGTATGTGGTAGCTGCCAGCGTCATCATGCTTGATTCAGAAAGTGCAAGCAAAAGTTCACCATTGACGGAGAGGTTTGTGAGAAGAAATATAAACAATACGTGCTATGAGCATGGTGGAAGTTGGGGGTCTTTGCCCTATCTTTTGAACAAAATCCTTGATGGCAAAACCAGAATGTGAAGTATAGTAAAGAAAAGATATGATAGGCATACCAGCCTATCCACTGAAAGATGAGATGAGGTAATCAAGCTATCTAGTAAAGAAAATATATGATCATTTACTAAATAGACTACTAAACATCGCAATTTCACTAAGGCATTAATGCATGTAAGATACTATAAACTGATTTTGCACCAAGGTCCTATCTATTTCCCATCAGTGAAAGAACATTCTGTACCCAAATACAGCATGAAACATGCCATGGGGGCAACTTTTTCGTCAATAATGAAGAAGCTTTTATAGACATAATGGCTATTCAGTTCATGCCAGCTTTGGTTTGTGGCCCAGAAAAGGTACTCTGCAGCCTCAAACAGGGAATCATAGTTTAAAGATAGTGATAATTGTTGAGATAACCACAACCAGACTCATCTTATTATTATTATTAGTAGTAGTAGTAGTAGTAGTAGTATTTGATCAGTAACAGTAAGAATTATTGAAAGCAAATATAGTACAAGAGGAAATGTCATAGGAGCCCTGTACAAAAAACAGAACAAAGAACAAGAAAGGAAAATAACAAGAATCCAAACAAATTACAATAAAATCTTAATGTACAGCCTATATCTATCAACACACTGCTTTTGTAATGAATCTAATATTTCATTCGTCTCATAACAATACAGACTATTTCTATCCCAACATTTCAACAGCATATGCTTGAAATGTTTGCCCAAAGAATAAGCCATACCTATTAAGGATGAAAGAAAGTGTAGTTTTCATCAGCAAGCTACTCCATTTTATTGTGCTTGTATTGAACGTGTATTTTCCAGCAATACCCGAATCCTTCTAAAAGGGCTGTAGTACTAGTATGTAAGAAATTGCAGCCTAGTCCCACTTCAGATTTGAAACAGGATGACAAAAAAATACTGTTGCATAAATGTTGTGAACTGTGTAAGCTATCAAAAGCATGACCTTCGTGAATTTTCCACTTGATAGATGATTGATACATAAGTTCATTGTCCGGAAGAAACACATTTTCTTCAGCTATAATGGCTTGCCGAGATAATTTTATTGATAATGCAGAAATTTAGTCAAGTAAAAGAAAATATTAAAAAATACATCACCCATAGTAGTTTTTAGATTGATGAAGATGTGTGCCAATAAAGTAACATTTCTCGGAACTCCATCATCCTATCTTGTCATGAAATCTTCCTGTCCCAATCACATAAGTTTTGTAGCCTTGAATCAACCTCAAGAACATATAGACTATCCCCCCTAACCATGGACTAAAGAAAGTTCGCAATGACCTAAATCCTTTTGTTGGATATTAACTAAAAAAATTAGCATAATAGGCCTTCCAACGAAGAAATAGATGTAAAATATTTAGAATGTAGATTCCTTATATCAGAATGACCAAGGAATGAAGTGTTTGAATAGAACCTTCCCAGATAAATAGAACTTCCAAGAAAAATCATTGACAGAATGGCGGATGCGAATGGCTGAAGTGGATTGTATAGAGCTACCAAAGTAGGCCCTATGATCTTATTAGACCATGTCGTAATTCCAAAGTTAATAGCAGATGCTGCAATTCCCTACACAAAACAGAAAAGGAAGAAGAAGAGTGTCATGAGCTAAACTGCTGTAGAATGAGACATTTGAAACACTCTTAAATAAATTGCAAACATTAATTAGATATCATTTACTTGAAAGAAAAGATTTAAAGATTCTGATATTCAGAGAAAGATCAGCGGCAACCGGAAAATGGAAGAATCATTCCCGAACATGGACTTAAACTAGGAAAGATGAGGACCATAGTTATTCTGATGCGCAAATCAACTACAGATATGTTCAGAAGAAATTATTTCTTATAATACAATTTATAGTGCAAGGTGAGAGAGCTCAGACTATGATGGAGAAATGAACTTGATGCATATGAGTTTGTCAAGATTGTCATTTTAATAGTCGATAAATATTATGAGAGATGTTGAAAACAACACCAAGCGATTTTCCTATCTGTTCCTGAAAGAGAGATTATATTCTAATTAACCAAATAGATAAGAATGCTTATCTTGGGAAGTCTGGTTTCGTCTTAAATAGTATAATTTTCACATTCAACCATGATTAAAAATCAATGACTTTGATGAACTTTATTTTTCAGTGAAAGTGAATGACTCATCTGAGTTTCTCTTGGATGAGTCACAGATTCAAACTTAATCTTGGAGAACTCGACTATCACATCACTTTCTGCTCTAGTGATCATCATCTTAAACTATCCCAACAGTCTATGGTTGACTTAATGTGTACTTATAAAATCAAGCAAGCTCTAGCCACTAAAACTCTCTCTCTCTCTCTCTCTCTCTCTCTCTCTCTCACCCAGGCTTGGGACCAACAGTAAAAAAAACTGGAAGAGTTTATATATGTGTATGTGTGCGTGCGTGCGCATGTGTAAGTGTGTATTTGTGAACGAGGGGGAGAGCACACGAGAAATTTCAACTTTTTGCTTCATTAAGGTATGTAAATAACAACAATATTTTGAATTTGAGTTTGATTTCAATCCAATTCACCAACTACCAACAACTCTCAAACTCTTTTCAAGGACCAATGTCAGATTTGTGAGTGTCCTGGACATACGACCTTGCAATTTTACATCTTTACTCAATCAAGTATCTACCTTCATCCTCAAAGATATATTACTAGTGCCTGAAATAAAGAGAAATTTACTTTCTTTGGTTTCATTTATGAAGTATAATAGTTGCTCCTTTTTTGTTCACCCATGGGGTTTTCTGATTAAGGATCTAGCAACTGGCAAATGAATTCCGGATGGCCTGTTGGGGCTTCTGGTTATCTCATCATTTGCAAGATGCAATCAAATTGATAAATTGATTGGCAAATAATGGTATTAATCACATAGCCTTGTCGTAAGCTTAACTCTACCTTGGCCATGTATTTCTGTTTGCCAAAAAAAAAAATCCCATTGCCATTTTCTGGAAAAAAGATCATGAATACAAATGATATTGACATTCAAATATGTCCTTAAGTAACAATCTATCAAATTCAGACAGGATGTCTATACCTGCAAGACAGATAATGTACATGCATGCTTCTTTTCTTCCATCAAAACCACATAACCTAACTTGGCATGTCTGTCATAATATTCAGTAAGTAAAACAACTGTTGAAACTTACAGCATATAAAACTGCAACTATCTCAGACCATGTCAAGATCCACTCTGTAAGGCCATCAGCTGTAAACAATCCCGTCAATACCATTAATAGTGAACCAAAAAGGTGTGAGTATGCCGTAATTGATAAGCTGGCAGGATACTTCTTCAGAACTGAAGACTGCACATGTAAAGCATTGTTACAAGGAACATCAAAAATACAGTGATATGACTTCTTTCATCCAATATCATCCAAAATGATAATCATATACTATTTGATCTGTAATTACCCACATCAGCCATATATGTATAACATTTTGACACTCTTTTCACCACTCTGTTCAAACAGAGAGAAGGAAAAGAGGTTTGGGATCTCTAGCTCCAGAAATCACTTCAAAGACATCAATTTGAAGATCTAAACCAAGAATATAAGCTTCAAAAATGCCTTTTGATAGTGAATTTTGTTTGAGGAAAACAAAAACTAAAAAAAAAAATGTAATGAACTCTTTGTTTATTTTGGTTAGAAATCAGCTTCCACCAAGAAATGCATGTTTGGGGCTTAAATTTTCCATCTCCATCACCATATGTAAAGATCTCTTTATTGGTCAATTTATTCATGGCTCATGATTAATGTAGTCAAAAGTCTCTTCACTTCATAATCAATAATCACTATTGTTAGTGAGTCAGTAATTAGTAATTGAACATAAAGTAGATCGGAGCAGGATTATATAAGTGTTGTGTATAGGCAGATAGATAGAAAGACACACAAATGAAAAATTCAGCTAAAAATCTACTGCAAAATGGTTTGTGTGAACCCTTGTGGGTTCCACCTAGATTCATGCCAATGAATGGGTCTTTGGCTTTTTTTTTTTTTTGGGGGGGGAGGGGGGGATTGGGGATTGAGATGGTTTCACTATGGAATGGATTTCAGGTGGGCCAAATCTAGGAACTGATGATTGTAACCAAAGGGCCCCTTAAATAGATGATTACGACCATCGGATCGTGTAAATTTGAGTCCACTCCTAATCCATACTCAGACCTTTAAATCCATCCAACCACAGTGACTGACATGAATTGAGGGTGGCCCATTGTCAGGTTCTCAACTCTAAAAGTTCAAGCCTGGTTCATCTCTCTCTCTCTCTCTCTCTCTCTCTCTCTCTCTCTCTCTCTCTCTCTGTGTGTGTGTGTGTGTGTGTGTCTATATCTATAGATATATATATATATCAGTTCCTAAGCAGCCTCCAAACTATCATTGAAAGTTTTGGGGAGCTACCAGAATGGATTACCAGTTCTAATTTAACCAATCAATGCAGCGGGGAAATAACCAATCAGACAATATAGAACTAGTTATCTACCAATCACACACCACAAGAAGGCAGACACAATATTTAGCGTGGAAACCCTATCCAGGGAAAAAAAATTACGAACCAGAAATCAAGAGTTCACGAACAGTTACAAGATATACTCACAAGCTTCTTTACCTCAGTTTTTACCTCGACCTAAGAACTGTAGTTATTCTTGCAAAGAATCCACTGACACGACATCCACCGTGCCCCATTCTCCTTGATCTCCTCGCACCTTGCCAATCAAGATGAACTATCTTCTACAACAATGACCTTCTAGAACAGTCCTTCAAAACGATCTCTCAATGGCTCTAGAGAACAATCTCTCTCTAAGATATCTCTGACTCAGATTAATGAGTGTGGTGGTAGTTCTAGGGTTGAGAGCAATACCCTATAAATAGCCCTAAATTCGTGCCTTAGACTTAGTGTACAAGTAGGACTCAAATTGGGAAACAGTGACTCAAAAGGAACAATTTCGTGTAGAAACTGGAGACTTTCCCGTTTTATGCGCACCTGTCCGACTGATTGGATAGTACATCTGATCGATCGGACCTCCCAGATAACTGGGGCGCACGTTCAATCCGATCGATCGGAGCCTCAGGGGGATTTCACCTTGTCTTCTCTTTTCTTCTGTTCTTCGCTTCAGCTCTTCCGATGACATAGTCCATTCTAAAATTGAAAATACAATCTAATGGACCAGAGTTTCGTCCAACCCATGAATTAGCCAACATAAAAATACTAACAGTCATCAATACGACCATTAATCTCCTCTTGCAACTGTCCTTTAATCAGTCCACCTGTTCAAGAAATACAACAAGATCAGCCCTTAAATCATTCCCATATACTTAGTGTCCAGCCT
Organism: Camphora micrantha; assembly: GCA_003546025.1. Lineage (NCBI taxonomy): Eukaryota > Viridiplantae > Streptophyta > Magnoliopsida > Laurales > Lauraceae > Camphora > Camphora micrantha. The sequence continues at coordinate 28,138,134 of QPKB01000012.1, read as the reverse complement.
TTGGAATCTGTTTCAAATACCCTATATGACCAGCCATCAAATACTTTCAGGACCAGTCTTAAATACAATCTAATTCCAGCCTGTAGTCAACCATTAAACTGTCCAAATTCTCAGCCCTAATGTAGACATAATTCAGCCCCACTAATTGGTCCAAACTACATCCAATTAAGGTTCAACAACCCTAACCTTAGTCCCAAATATACAAGACTGCATTATCCATGTCTAGCCAAAGTAGCAGAACTCATCCGTGCAGACCGACAAACAATCAAAAGGATGACTTGCCCCAACTGGTGCTACACTTGACTGGCTAATGGAAGTCCTTACATTTGAAATCTCGAATTAAATAGAAAATGCATGACAGCCAATTGGATCATTTGTGCAAGATGAGCTCCTTGCGATTGATTTCAATATTGAAAACTCAGAACTGCAATCTTATGCACATCTAATAGACAAATGGAAGTAGTCATCAGATTGGATTGTCCAGTGGTGTAAATGGTGAGATTCAAGAATTCTACCACCTATATGCAAAGCAAAAGATAAAGAAGAAAAGCAGCCCCAAGGTTAGTGATGGTGCACCTGTGAGATCTGGGAGGATGGTGTCAACATTCAACATAAAACATGAGGGCGAGTTTCCTCCAACTTGAGGTGAATTGAAGCAAACCAGATGTCTCTCGACCACATCTCCAACGTAGATGGTACTTTTGGAGTAGATTTTTGTTTTTATGATATATAGGCATATTTCATGTGCCAAATAATGTCCTTATGACATGAAATTATGTGCCTTTAATGGGCTATTCATTTACCTTTCTATGGCCCTAATTTGTGAGACTCTGAATATTGTTGAAGAAATAATGGAAGATTTTTTATACGTTATAGTGAAGTCACTTGTTTTTAGAGCTACTTGGAAATTCCTAGTCATTCTATTAAACGAAATAGCCATCTTTTTTCAATGTAATTGTTTCCAAGTCTTGTCCAAGTCATTTTAGCTAATGAAATATTGTTCTGGAATAGTATGAAATTTCATTCAGAAGCTTTGGAATTCCTATCTCTTCTTTGGCGATGGTTCTAGAATTAGGAAGCTGATAATTCCATCTTGTTTCACCAAAGAAAAACCTAGGAGATATATATAATAATTTATAATATGAGAGAGAGAGAGAGAGAGAGAGAGCAAATAAGTAAATCAAGGATACAAGATGCCAATTAAGAAAGGAAAAAGATGAAAAGAAAAGGGCAAAAAGGCATAAAAAAATACAGAAACAGTGATAATAGAAATCAAAAGCCAAAGGTACAGATGAATAGATTGAAATTTTTATACATAATAATTGCAAGAGAAGGATAGGGAGGGGAAAAAGGAAAAAAAATGTTTAAACGAATAAATAAAACAAAAATTAGAAAGGGAAAAAAAATCATTGGGAAAGGCATGAATGAGGAAATCAGAACATAATAAAACTAATGACCAAACATGAGTATTAAAAATCATAAGCAGCACAGAGAGGCACACATCCTGTAACTAACTCCAGTGAAATAATGCTCATGTTCATCATAAATTGCATCAGTTAGTTGCCTATGAGCTCCCATCAACTTAAACATTTTAGCATTCTCAATTCATTACAATTATTTCAAAAAGACTTTTCTTGATTACAATACCTGTAAAGTGAGATAAATCGCCATGCACATACAGTTCCCGATTAAGCACAACATCCCAATGTACCAACGTTCAAGCCGAAACCCCATCAAACCTGATACTGCAAGGTCTTTATTACCAAAACCAATTACAGCAGGACCTCTGTAGAGTACCATCAATATGGCTCCAGAAACACAGATAATTGTACCCACAATTTTTGCAACTCCCTCTTTTCTAAGTAGATTTATGTTTTCAGTACTGCGCAGATGAAATATACAGCACCATATCAGACAAACAGATGAGAACAAATGTGAAATCTTTGGTATATGAAACACATTGAAGAAGAGATGGAAAAATGGAAATAGTCATTGTTTGTTATTACCCCATTACTGCAGCCAAGAGAATTGTGAAGACTGGAATGGCAGGTTGCATGGCTGCCGCCATGGTCGGATTTGTGTAGCTAAGACCAGTTAGGAAAAAAAGCTGGTTGCCAAATATGCTGTTCATTACGTTAAACTGTTAGTGATTGACATCAGATAATCTGGTCCCAAAGACATCTCTTTGGTTCAAACCTGTAGAAAGAAAATAATGTAAAGAACAACTTTGATGTGGTCTGTGGTTAAGCCTACCCAGTTAGTCCAAGGAAGAAGAATGATATGAGGAGACGGCGAGATATTGAGCAACACATACTTCTGCCAAAAAAAAGCAGCACAATATGAAATACTACAACCAATCAGTCTCAAATGCAAAAATTACTCAAAAACCAAACAATATACATTAGAACAAAGCCCGCCGCCGCCGCCCCCGCCCCCCCACCCCCCAGCTCATGTGGTCAAGGAAGTAGGTAGGGATGCGGTAGGGATGCAAACCGAAATCCGATTCTCCAAGTTCCAACCCATGAAAACTGGGTTTGAAACCTGTTTTAGGTTCTGATTGCTAAATGGGCTGGGTTTGGATTCACACGGGTTTTAACCCAGGGACCTGACCTTATATGGATGTGCATTTTTAAGACATGGTTCTTTACTGTGTATACACTAATGTCAAAAACAACCTCATGATGTAACAACCTATATATTGCTTCTAAATATGTTGGGATTTATCAATTGTGGAAGGTAGACTTTATGCATTGTTATTGGGTTGAAAGATATTCCTATTTTAAGCAATAAATAAAATCAAAATACAAAATCAAAAGAGAAGTCGGAACTTATTCTAGACCCGGACCTAGTCCTTTTATTGGAACTGGGTCTCAAACCATGTAACTAGGCAAGGATGAAAATAGCAATAGTGGCGAGCATAGCGGTCCGCCACCAAAACGCTACAAAGCGGCGTAGCAGTGCGATTTGGAAAAATTATCAAAAAAATATGAAAAAATTGTAGAAAATCTAGAATATTGGAAAATGAGAAAATGTTTTTTTTTTTTCAAAAGTAATTAAGATAAGGGGGTGTAGCAGTCCCCTCATTGTATGAGGTCCTGTATCACTGTATAAATAGAAAATAATAGTAATGATAATTTTTTTCACATGTGTTCATGTTGCTTAGTTATGCTAACTTAGAAACTAATGAAAGGCTCATAAAAGAAAAAACTATGTCATAAAGCCAAGACTTAAGACTTAAGAGTACCTAGAGAAAAAAAATACATTTACCAAAGGGGGTGTCTAATATGATGTACTTAGAGAAGAATCCTTGAGAAGAACTCTCTGTATCGACTATAATTCGACGAGATTGTGTGCTTTTTTGTGTTCTTTTAAACATAAAAAGGTAAAAGAGTTGTGTAAAAACGTTATTTGGAGAGAAGAATAAAACAAATAAGTCTTATTATGCATATGTGCCTTTTGGTGTTCTTTTAAACATAAAAGGGTAAAAGAGTTGTGTAAAAACGTTATTTGGAGAGAAGAATAAAAAAAAAAAATAAGTCTTATTCTGTGTTTTAAAAAAATTTGGGAATTAGGAATTTTGTTCACCCCGCATTGGTCCCGTAGCAAAACTACCTTTACAAAATGGTTTTATTTCTGGCCTTCTGGGTCCAGTATGTTTCTGACCTAGAAACGGCCAATTTGCATCACAAGATGTAGGTATGTGTGTAAGAGTGCGCAAATTCAAGTCGTCTATGTAGCAAAAAGAAAAGATAGTGAAGATTAAAGGGATTTTTACGAAAAGATTATGGCTAAACTCCGCTTTAACAGATAAAGCTACAAAAACATATAAACACTAGATGATGGTGCCATACTCAAATGCAAAAATTACTCAAAAATTACCCCCGGTTGTAGTTCATGTGGTTAACGAGGTAGGAGGGATGCAAAGGGATAACTAATTATCCAACTGCATGAAGGTTCAAACCCATGAAAACTGTGTCAGAAACCTATTTTAGGTTCCAATTGCTAAATGGGTTCGGGTCTGGATCCATACGTGTTCTATGTGTTCTGATCCAAACGTCTTGAGATTGTTGGTGTGGGTGGAACTGGATCTAAGAAAAGAGAGAAAAATGAATGCTTCAAGACATGGAATCGCTTTCCTTAAGACAGTTTCCGCCACCCCCTTGGTGAGACCAAGTCAACAATGGGTTAACGGTGGGCCGCCTCCCAGATACAATGAAGCCCAGCTAAAGCTAATGTTGATCTGCATCTACTAGCCCGAAGATCAACCCTAAGGTCATTGGACCTTTACGGACCCAACAGTAGAACCATATGTCCCACAATATCCATGGTGATAATTTTCAAATGATCTACATACATACAGAATGAGAGTCAGGACCCAGCTGCAACACAAAGGCCTCCTCGTTCTCGCTTAAAACTCCAAGCTCAAGTCTACAAGTTAGGGTCAAAGTCTATAATAGACTAGCATGGTAAGTTGAGAGATCTCTTATAAATGTCTCTTTCCTCCGCAATATATCCGACATGGGATGTGGGCTACATACAAAAAAGAGAAGTTTCCAAATAAGAAATGGATTCTAAAAAAGGATCACTTACGATGAGATTTTCAATACTTTTCCTACATGAAAATGTATGAATATTAAAAGTGCTTTCCAGGAAAATAAAAATCCAAACCTTGGATTTGTTATTTTTTTTAAATTCCGAGCATTGGCTTCGCTTGAGCATTCTGGTATGCCTTTCCAGAACGTGCCTTTTCGTAAACCTTCTCCCAACAATCAAAAGAAAGACTTCCAAGTTGCCTAACTGCTTCAGCTTACATACAACAGCAGCTCTAAAGTAGTGAATCTATTGGCACCACGATAGTGGCATACAGCTCTGGACGGCTCCATAACCTTTCGGAATGGGGGAGCCCCGTTGGGAACAATGACCAATTATAATACAAAATCAGAGGGTTTGAGTTGCATATAGTAGATGGGATTAGTGCAGGGTGGATAAAGTGAAGATATCAAATAAGTTTGAGGACTGTTGAGTGATTATCTAGTGTGACTTTGATTTAAGGGGTAATTATATCTTGAATTTCTTTAGCTAACCATTCCTACCAAAACCTCGAGGCATTAGTAGAGGTAGCGGAAATACTTTTCAATATTCCCCATTGGGAGGAGCCCACTCCTCAATACTCCCCCTCAGGTGGGACCCGACCAGCTCACTTATGGAGACACGCAATTTTTTTTATGCCGAGTCGTTTCTTCTGAGATTCGAACTCACGACCGTTGGCTCTGATACCATTTTGAATTTCTTTAGCTAACCATTCCTACCAAAACCTTAAGGCGTTAGTAGAGGCAACGGAAATGCTTTTCAATATTATATAAGATGTTTGGTTTGCAAGTCATGATAAATGACATAAGTAACATTGTATAACAAATTACATGGGTGGTGATGTCATCTCTATTTTTTTTTTTTTCTCCTTTTTTGGGATCCCAAACTTTTTTTTCAATTGGGAAAAACTTATTGAGTTAGTCCTAAATAGCTACATATTAAAATAATTATCTAAATTTAATACGAAAAACTCTTAAATATCTTAGAACTGGTAGATGATATTGCTAACCAGGTGGCAATATTGCGAAGTGGACAATTTTATTCAAAAAATGCATGGCACCCTAATTCATCACTTCTACATTTTTCTTAACTAATCCAAGTAATTAGGGTATTAAAGTAATTTTTTTTTATTTTTCTTAGCTAATCCAAGATTAAATCCTTCTGCATTCAAGCTCTCAATTACAAAGTGAGGGCTTCGGTTACCAAAAAAAAGTACCGTTACTTTTGGGCCCATTTGTTTAGTCAATATTAATCCAAGGAATTCTAAGCAATGCAGTCCTATCAGGGGCTAAAATTGAACAAAGTGGATGTGAAGAGTCACAGATGAAAAAATAACCTCATGTTACTAGGATATGATTATCAGGCTATCGCTCATGTAAATCAAATCCAAAGAAATTGAGATCCCATCTGCATTTCCACTTTCTAGAACATAAACATCATAAAGTTTGGGCTTGTGACATTTCAAGAGGTGCTTGTGAAAGGATTTAATTGACTAAAGGTGGGCCTCAAGCCTAAAAAATACGGGTTGAAAAAAGGAGCATTCCACATACACACAAGCATGCAGAGACGTGAGCGCACAAAATTATTTAGGTGAGACCTTTCATATGGTTTCTATGTGTGGTCCGCCAGACTTTCTAGGCTAATTGGCCCACTTATGATCAAGTAACCCCTCACACTCACTAACCCCTACAACTTGCCACAACCCCAAATCTGACTCATCTAAGCTTTACTCATCACCAGGTTCAAATATAATAACAATAAAAAAAATGATGCATTCTAAACCCAAGGCTATATCGATCAAAGAATTTGGATGATCAAATGGAGCTGATATTTTGAACACCTCAAAGTCTCATTGAGATCTTTCCATCCCCCACCTCCACAATGACTGGCATGGCTTTAGGTGGGCCCCTACATCTTATTCTTCTTCACAATTATGGAATCTTACGGAAGAGCATGTCTAAAAAAGAAATGGCATATATAATACACACACATATAGTATTCATCTCCGTGCGCATTATTATCAAAATCCTATGATTCGTATCCCAAATACTAAGAAAAATGATTTGTATATATGAAATGAATCTCATTTACATAGGAGTCTAATCATTCAGGTGAAATCCTAAGAAAAATGATTTGTATATATGAAATGAATCTCATTTACATAGGAGTCTAATCATTCAGGTGTGAATCTTACAATTCGATACTAGTTTCATCAATTCATACGATTCAACCGATTCGGCTGAGCGAGAATAGATACAACCAATACTTTAATATTAATAATCTTTTACCTTTTTCTTTATTCTTTCTTTCTTTTAGCGTTTTAACTTTAATCTACACTCAACAAAACCTCTTCATAATTTTTACAGCTTTGGGAAGGCTTTAGAGAATAAAAAAACATGAGTTTGACTAAACCATTTGCCTATATGTGTTAGGCTTCTCTGTATCTTTTTTTTTTTTTTTTTTTTTTTTTTTTTGGAATTTCTCTTCCACTTTCTTAAATTCAACAAATATCCTACTGTGCAAGGATGATTATTTGAATTTTATTTTTACTTTTATATTTTGATTTAAAATGTAATAAAAAATAAATATATATTGATGGATGCCATAAACATAGTTTACTATTTACACATATAATTTATTATATATATTAGTATGTCGTGATATTCTTGATATGGTTGTATGATAAACTTATTTGCCATTGTATTTATATTGCTATAAATAGAAAATGGATTGATTATAAATAACTACTTTTTTCTTTTTTTTTTCTTTTTAATGATTTTTTATTTTCATCTGAAAAATAAAAAAAAAATCCTACGATTCACACTTCGATTTCATTTGATTCATTGATATAAACGATTTGCAATAGGATTCCGATTCTTAGAACTATGTATGAGTGACCCAGGCCGTAGGGCCCACCTCGAGCCCCACCACAGGATGGGACCCAACAGGTAGAGTGGGGGGGATTTCAAGATCTGGATGGGACCTATCTACCTATCAAATTTAGGGCCCATTTGACCATCACATCATCTTCATTTGGGACCCACAAGTTTAATGGCTTCACCGTCCTTTCAAATGGAAGAGCAGTTCATACATGGACCCAGCATATTTGCATCGGTATAAAACCAATGGGACACCCACGGGACTTGTGGGTGGGGTTTACATTTTATCCATATAGATGAACTAGCTATAAGATCCCGACCCCTAATGTCGTATTAGTTATAATTTTAAATTATATTTTAGCTAATTAAGCGTGTTTAGAGACTAAGCGAGTCCGATTTGGCGTGTGAGTGGCGCATGCAAAGTTTCGTGCAGTTCCGAGTTTGTTTGGGTACAATAGGGGTGGTTTGCAATTTTGGGGAAGTTTCAGGGGCTTTTCCATAATTTCTAGTCTTTTTTATCTTTATTTTGGGTGCATTGGGTAGGTTTCATCATTTCACAAACTTCTCTATTCTATTGCATTGCAATCCGACATGCAGAAAACAACCGTTTGAACATCATTAGTAGGACTAAGGACTATTTTTTAATTTCCCATTAACCAAACCTAATAAAACGACAGCCCATTTCTTTCTTTCATTCTCTGCTCTCAAACTCTATCTCTCATTCTCTCATCTCCCTCGTTGCCTCCTCACCACCAATGGCCACAGGAGATCCTCCCTCATTGGATGGACCACCCATCTTCTTCCCTAAGCTTCCACGGCCCTAGGCATCATCTTCTCCAAGTCTCCCATCAACTCTCCTCTCTTTGGTAAGCTTCCAAAGCTTTTAGACCAAGCCCCTCTTCATATCTTTGCTTAAAAATGGTTAGGCATAACTCATCCACCTCATTTGCATTCATTTTGTAGATTGGCTTTGGGTTTGGAGGTCTTCTTACCGATTTGACTCAACAGTGGGTGCTTTCCCCAATTTTCATTGTTTTTAGAGCTCTATCATCTATGGCAAGTAGATGTACATTAATGGCTTAATATGTTGCTCCTTGTCATTGATTTAAAGCTTGATGTTCATTTAGATACCTCACATGCTCACTTTGTCAAATTTGGATTTGTAATATGTTAATTTAGGTCTAAATAGAAATGAATTGGATTGATAGGATTAGGCTTTTTTTTTATGTTGAATGGAGAGGGCTGACCCCTCTAATATGATTGTTATCAAGTTACAGAGGAGAATGGGGGGTTTCCCCTTGTTTTTATACAGAAACAGAACAAGGTTTCGTTTTCTGAAGCCACGCGTCGACCTCGTGTTGGCACTATGGTCGACCCAATTTGACCAAGTCAACCATAGGTTGCCCTATTTAATAGGCGATTAGCGAGAATAGTTGAGTAATTCCCTATTAATTAAGCCTAGTTTATAAGATTAGAACCGTCTTGAGATTTATAGAATCATTAGGGGTCTAGTTAAACACCCTAAAATCATTTAGTTGGTTAAGTATTAGGAGGGTTTTGCTTGGAGAATTGTGCTAATGACCTAGAACACACAACATGCCCCCATCCTTATCGATTGACTCATTAACTAGGTGAGGGCACTTAAGACAATTGAACCCAAACCATTTCCCTCCAAATTAGAAACCCAAATGCCTCAAATTTCCTTAAGTTCCTTCATTAGCAAACCAACCAAAAGGGCACTTTAGTTAATGAACCTAAGTACTTAAACTACCCTTGTAACACCCCGTCCCTCAATCTTCTATTAATTATAATTAATTGGGTGATTAGTTAGTAATTGTGTTTAGAGTCTTAGCGAGTCGGGTTTGACGTGTGGATCACGCGTGTGAAGTCTCGCGCAAGTCCGAGTTCGTTTGGGTATGGTAGGGGTGGTTTGCAAATTTGGGAAGTTTTCAGGGGCTTTTATGAGATTATGAGTTTTTGTGAGTTTGGGTGCATCGGGTAGATCTCTGCATTTTACGAACTTTAGTCTTCAGTCGCATTTCAATCTAACGCGTTGAAGAGGCCCTAAGATCATCATTAGTGGAGCCAAGGACTAAACTCAAAATACCCTTTAACTTAACCTAATATAAGCTACTGCTCCCATCTCATTTTCCGTCTTTCTCTTTTCACTCTCTATCTCTCTCAAACTCATCTCCAAGCTTTCTTCCTCTTCACTGCCTCCTCACTAAATTCGGCCACTAGAGCTCCGGCGTCAACGACCAAGCCTCCCATCTTCTTCCTCAAGCTCCTAGGATCCCACCCATACCATTTTTCAAGCTTTTCACTCAACACCCACTCAAAGGTAAGCTCCCAAAGCTTTTAGGTTTAGCTCACAACACCCAACCCATTTGCATCCATTTTGTAGTTGGTTTTGGGATTGAGAGACATTTTCACAAGTTTGAGCTCTTAGAGGATTTTTCCCCAATTTTCTCTTGGGTTTTTGGTCAAGCTCTTCATCTAAGGCAAGTAGATAACTATATTTATGCATTGATATGTTTTTTTTCCTTGATTTGGTTAATTGATGATGCTTAGACAACCCCTTGCTCCTTTGCATCTTTGTTCGCTTGAAAACATGATAAATGGATTTTATGCTTTGAATGGAATGGATTGGATTTTGAATGGACTTGACGAGAGAGGGGGTATGGTTGTATGTGGAAAGGGCTAGGCCCTATTTTCCTTGTTTGCAGGTGTGAATGAAGGGAGGGAATGAATCACCCCTTTTCTGAACTGATCTCAGAATTCGCTTCAAAATTCTAGGAGCAGTCCGGTTAACCAAACCTGGGTGTTGGTTAACCAAACTGCATTTCAGAGACCCGCGGTGACATATCGGTTCCAATTCCAGATTGATGCATTTTTCCATGGAGTTGTGAATTCGATCACCCTGTCGGTCGACCCTCGGTCAACTAAACTGCACTCGGTGACTTGTCGGTCCCATTTCCAGAAAGCATGTTTTCTGGACATTTTGTGCAGTCGGTCGCTATGTCGGTCAACCCTCGGTTAACCAAACTGGTCAGGTAACCGACCCTATGGTTTTCTTGACCGAACTCGCTCCTTTTTGAAAGCAATTGTCCCTTGGTCTATGGACTTAGTTGGAACCTTGATTACCTTTTTTGGACTCATTTGACTATGTACAACGAATGTTTTGAGCCAATGATTCCTCGTAGTTATTCCGTTTTTTCTCGGGTTTCAATTCATCTCAATCTAGAACGGAATGGGACAACATGATACCCTTCTTCTATCTATGCACGAAGAGGTTTCATTCGGGTATCGTGAATCTAATTCCTTTCATTGACTGAGTAGGGTTGTACGAGACTCCAGGGATAACAATTGATTTAGGATTGGATTATTTATCGCTTCTGATTCCGAATTGTACCGTCTGGTACTGTCTACATGTAACGAACATGTTCATTAGCTCTGTTTGCTTTACTTTGTTTGGGGATCACATTGAGAACTTAGATGATGGACTTAGAACTCCTTTTGATGTTCCGTTTATTCTGGGGTTTGTTCGAGGTGTTGAGGCTAGGTGGCTTTGAATATAAGGCTTGAAGAGAACTACTATTGAAGTTTGTTTGAAGTTTGATTTGATTTGGAATAAAGTAGTCTCTCTAATGTTGTTGAATCTTGTTCACGCAAGAAAGCCTAGCCCCTCACTGATGTTTGTTTAGGATTCTTCGTGTCAGGCACCACTCAGCTGTTAACGTTCAATACAGTTGGGGCACCACCTGTGTGAGGACTTTGAATTTAGAACCTTGAAGCAAGATTGGGCCAAAGCCCACGAGGCCCGAGCCGCATGAGCCAAAGAGGACCGTCTGCACTTTGGGTTAGTGTAATAGACACCAAGGTGTAATGGACACCAATAGATGCCAATGGGGCATCGACTTTGAACACTTTGATTGAATGGGGTATGATCTCAACTATTTATATCTCCACCATAACTCAATGTGAGTAGGGAGGGCAATGACACTATCCGTGGTAATTAGCATATGTGGACCGCCTACTTTGATATATGTTTATGCTAGCTTGTTCTTGATTTCGATGCTTTGCATTCTCATGATCTTGTCTTTCGTTACTCTCTTTAGTACTGCATATCTTTAGAGATTTATATATCTATCTGCTTGCCGACCGTCGTGTCTGATGATGCTACTCTTGGTGCATAGGTACCGAGCCCTTCTATCCCGAGGAAGAGACAACCGAAGAAGTTCAAGCAAATCAATCTAATGACTTCCTATAGTATAGTACGGACGGCGTTGTATAACCATATCGACCCCGTACACAAGTGCCTCATGTCATATCTGATTAGTTTCATATTTTGGATTTATATTTTGATTAGGCCCAAGTTTTGGTGTGGCCTGTTGTTGTAAATAATCTTTTGTTAACTATCTTAAACTTGAACTTTAGATAATATATTCAGTATTTGCTCTGAAACTATACATCTTTAAGATACCACTTGTATTTATAAAGCTTCCGCTATTTGTTATATGTATTTGAGGAAATGTTTACACCTCACAGCGGTCTTCGATCCTGATGGGACATGATTAGGGCCAGGTTGCATTTGATTAATGTTGGAAAATTTTTAATTGGCCCTAATCTCACGCATAACCCCGGTTTCATGTTTGGGGGCGTGACAACCCTCATCCTAATCTTTTATTTCAATAACCAAAACAAGGGCTCTTTAGTCATTACATCTAGATTACCCTAAATATCCTCATCCTTATCCCTTCATTCAATAACCAAGGGAGGGCAAAATATAGACATTGAACCCAACCCGATCCTATAAAACAAAACTCACTCCAAACCCCTCCAAAATTGCTACTCCCTCTCTCTCTCTCTCTCTCTCTCTCTTCCCTCTCATCTCTCATTTCCCTCTCATTTCTCTTCTCACTCTCTCTAAACAAGAGGAATTCCTAGATCTAGGGTCTTCACCCTCAATCCAAGAAGAACGAGAATTCCAAGAAGACCTAAGCTCCTACAAGCAAGAAGACCTCCCCCTTCCTTCTAGATCTTCTCCCCCTCTTCAATCTAAGGAAATTCCATCTCTTCTCTTCAATTCTATGTAGATCTATGTTCCCCTCTTATAACTCCCATTTCTAATGCACTTTCTTTTTGGGAAATGGGTGTAGGGATTCTAGATCAAACCATTAGAGAGATCCTAGAGTAGAAGCTAGGGCTATTGTAGAGCTTCTTCTCCAATTAGACAAGTAGACATGCTAAGACTCCTTGATTTGCTTGATTAAACATGCTTAGATTGATAATTCATACATTGTAAGTTTATTTGATTAGAATTCTGTAAATGGGCGATTGAATGAATGCTATGATACGTAGATTTTATTCTTTCTAAGCATGTTCTATGTTTTTGGCCATTGATGGATTGGAATCAAGGATGAAAAAAGCGGCCGATACGCTACCAGGCGTAGCGGTGTCCTGGAAAATATCGGCGCTCACAACTGTAGCAGCCCGTAGCGGCCGCTACACAAGCATGGCGGCCGCTACAGCCGCTACAGTTGCGTAGCACCGCCACGCCACAGTTGAAAACGCCCCCTCCCTCTTTACTGTTTCCTGTTTGTTTTCAGGAGCAACAGAAAATGGAAAAAAAAAAAAAAAAGAAAGAGAGAGAGAGAGAGAGAGAGAGAGAGAGGAAAAAAAAGGAAGACAGAGAGAGGGAGAATGGAAAAAAAAAAAAAAACCAGGAAGACAGAGAGAGAATGGAAAAAAAAAGGAAGACAGAGAGAGAGAAAGAGAGGACATACCTGGATGTGGTCGCATGGCAGCAGTAGCGGCATCGGCGGCACCAGTGCTCTAGCAGACGCCGGACGCTTCCCTCCTCTTCTTCTTCTTCTTCTCCTCCTTCTCCCCTTTTCAATCTCTCTCGGTGCATCTATTTTGGGCAAAAGTTAGGGCAGCATGATGGGCCCTCTTTCATTTTATTTAAAGGTAAGCTATGGGCCCCACAATGGGCCCACCAAATGAAGGGCATAAATAAAAGCTAAATGGGCCATTACACTAACATTTAAAAAACCCATTAAGAAAATGACTTAAAAAATCATTGAAGAACCAATCCATTCAAGAAAAACAACCATTAAAAGTCATTAAAGAATTATTCAGAAAAATCATCCAAATTTTTTTTTTTAAAAACCACTAAAAAAGACCATTAAAAACACCATTCAAAAAAATTAAATGGGCCAATCCAAAAGAAGAAAAGCTAAGAACTTGCAGTCTTTTGAACCACTGGTGGGCTCCATCATGAGGCCCAGATTGTAAAGTAAAAAAGTCACATGCCTTAGCCAAATATTACTTAATTAAAACTAATGCCTGAGTCAAAATTCATTCTAATTGGAAATAGGGACATAGCCAACTTTCACATAGTCATACAACTGAAAATATGACTCGTGGCACTTGAAAACACCAATGGGATGAGGATAATGATGTCATATATCCTAACTCTTAAGTCTTGACTACTTCATGACTTTTTTTTTTTTTTTTTTAATGTGCCTTTCTCACTTAGCATAACTAATCAACATGAATACATGTGAAAAAATGACCATTACTATTTTTTCTATTCACACAGCGATACAGGACCTTATACAATGAGGGAACCGCTACTCCCCTTTATCTTAGTTACTTTTGCAAAAAAATTATATTTTCTTTCATTTTACAATTTTCTAGATTTTCTGGAATTTTTTCAGAATTTTTGGACAATTTTTTCAAATCGCACCGCTACGTAGCCCCGCTACGCTACGTAGCGCCCGCTTCATAGCGGTTTGGCGGCAGGCCGCTACGCCCGCCGCCACCGCTATTTTCATCCTTGATTGGAATCCCCCATTTGGAAGACCAATGGCCTATTTGTGATGGGATGATGATGTATGATGGGGATTTGATGTATGTATCAACGCTCTTTTCTTCGGCTGGGTGCCGAAGTTGGCTGAGTCGTTCACATTTGGGTCAAACTGGCCTGACCTGATTCTATTTAGCAACCAGAGGCGTGCTGCTTTTCCTTCTGGCATCTACAGAATCATATGCTGTCAGCAATCAGGTTGCGCACAGGTCACCCGACCTCTCTCCCTAGCAGATATAATCAGAGGCGGGAGATTTTCCTATCTACCGGCGCGGCCGAAACCACAAAAACAGGCCCTACATGTTTCTTCGACTCTTAAGATTGCATATGAGGTCATGATATCACATGAATGAATACCTTCATCCAGGAAAAGTGACTTTTAACTTTTCCATTCTCTCTGGCATTCGACACATGTGCAAGAAAATGAAAAAACAAATCCATTTGTTAGAAGACAAAAAAAGTGCCAAGTCACATGTAAAAAGCCCTTTCAGCTTCTGGGTTTCACTTTGTTTCCAAGTTGCAGAACAAGGAACTATAAAGCCCGGGAGCATTGAACAAGAAAGACCCTATTAAGATCCGTCCCATCCATAGCATTATCACAAGATCTAAACCGTCCAACACAGAGAAACATGGAAACTTGGCTTTGATATCAATGGAAAGAAATTGCTGGTCTCAAATGGGTATGGGAGCCGAACCAGGAAAGAAACTCTATGTGTTCCGGTGTGAGATAGATTATGCGAACTCGCCGTGAATGCTCTCAGATTTACGGTTCGCCGTGAATGCTCTCAGATTTACAGAATGAACAACCAAGGGTTCCCATCTCCCTAGAGCAATCCCTCATAGGTCACCACTATTATGGACATTTCTTGAAAATTATGTCAAAGCGGGAGTCCAAACCTGATCCAAAATTCTACCACCAAAAGTTTGGTCATTATATAACTCAAATCAAGACTTGTTAGGAGTTCATCCACGGCACACTACCAGACTCGATTTGGCATGGGACTGACCACACAATCTTCCTAACACCATGAACGGTCAGGCCCCTAAGATACTGTCAAACAAGTGCTAAATTTGCATGACGAATCCAAAGGTCTATTAAACTCAAATAAGTATAAAATTTTGGTAATCTCTAATTCACAGAATCGTAGTGAGTGGTAGGATTTTAGATTGACATCAAACCAAGTGATACCCACATCCACAGGCGCACAGGTGAGCCATATCCCAAGCAAATGGACTGATAGATATAAAAATGAAGAGAGAAGAAGATAAGATGAGATGATCAGAGCCTTACTTTTCAGTGAGAAAGGCGAATGGAGAGAGGATGAAGAGGGCGAGAAGATCTCTGTAAGCACAGAAGACTACCTGATTCACTCCCACGTTTAGGGCCACCTTCGTTAGAACGTGGTAACCTCCATACAGCACCTGAGCCACCGCCAGGCCCCCATGCGCCTTCCAACCTTCCATCACTCCCACTCCACTCTGCCTTCGGTTTCTTATGATTTCAATCACTGTAATCTGTCCTAAATAACTACACACTGCTGACAGCTTGGCTTTGGTAATGTCGTCCTTCAGTTTCTTTCCATTTCAGCGAGTATAATCACAGCCACAAATAAATGGGTGATTCTGAACACACCACGGCATTTGCCGTACATACCCACGTTTTAATTTGTTTTAAATATTTTTTTTAATTACCAAAATACCTCCAGGTGAAATAACAAAATTACCCTTTAGCATTAACCTCCACTCTCCTTTTCCTTTGTTTCTCCTGCAGTGTTTCTCATCCTCCTCTCTACTCATCTCCCCTTCTCCTTCTTCTTCTTCCTCTTCTTATTCTTCATTATCCCTTTTATCCATTGTTTAGACACCGTTCCTATGCACTCATTCATCCTCATTGATCTTCATCTCCTTCCTCATCATCTTCTCAAACTCTTAAAAAGTATCATCTAGTCCCCTCCATTTGTTTAAAGATATTGGAGGTATTCATCTCCCAGCACCACATTGTCTATTGGAAGTAGGCATTTTCAATATGGACAAGCATCTGATGATCTACCAAGAGGAGGTTTACACATTGACTTCGTTTTCAGCCGTTTAATTAATGTTTTCGTGCGTCTTGCTTGGTATTCCAAAGCCGTGCAAGTGAATACTGCACGGCAGAACACCATCAAACATATTAAATTTGCATGAAATAATTATGCCGTGCAAACATTTAATGCATGGAATAATCATGCCGTGCAAAAATTTATTGCTCAGCAATAATAAACTGAACATATTTCACAAGGACAGCATATAGTCTCGTGCATTGATGTACTAAGATTTATCAATCATATTTTCAGGAGATTCAGTCAACCGGAGCCAGTGAGTGCTCTTTGGATTTTACTAATGTCTTCACCACTAACACTATATTTAGAAGCGACATAATCCAATGGACAAGGGAAGTTGGAAAGAAACATGGCTTGGTAATTGTAATCAAAACTTCAGATGCAGTTGGAGATGGTAGGAAGCCGAGAATAGTTTTATCTTGTGAGAGAAGTGGAATTTACAAGGGTCCATCGCAGGTCTCCCAAAAGAAAAATCCTAATAAGGCAACAGGAACGAAGAAGTGTAGTTCCCATTTTGCTTTGAAAGGTTGAAAGTTGGCAAATGACGATGATTGGATATTAACAGTGGTTTGTGGGGTGCACATCATCCAAACGCACAACATTTCGAGGGGCACTCGTTTGCTAGGAGGCTTTCTGAGGAAGAAATCAATATTTTGATTGATATGTCGAAGAGTTTGGTGAAGCCGGGGAACATCCTTCGAACATTGTAGGAAAGGGACGTGCACAACACCACTACGATGAAGAGTATCTACAATGCTTGTCAGAAGTGGAGGGTGACTGAGTTGGCTGGTCGATCACAGATGCAGCAACTCATGATGCGTTTGGAGCAGAACAACTACATTGAGTATCATACCAACAACGACGCTACAGATGCTATGATGGACCTATTCTTGACATATCCATCATCTATTCAGCTGTTACGTGCATTTCCAGAAGTTTTGATAATGGATTCAACGTACAAGACTAATAGATATCAACTTCCCTTGCTTAAGATTGTTGGTGTCACATATACTCAACTGACTTTCACCGTTGCTTTTGTGTACCTTCCATCAAAGAGGGAGGCCAATTACAGATGGGTTTTGGAGAGGCTTAAGAAATTAATGGATTGATGCATAATGTCCCGTGTGATTGTCACCGACAGAGAGTTAGCACTGATCAATGCAATTAACATTGTTTTTCTGAATGCAACAAACTTATTATGCAGGTGGCATATTTCTAGAAATATCTTGGCAAATTGTAAGAAGTATTTTGAGACCATTGATAGATGGGTGCTCACCTCGCTCGGGTGTAGTGCATCCAACCTCTCCCGCAGCAACTATATGTTTTCTTTAGCATTTCCGAAATCCTGACCAGGATTCCAGCAGCTTGCGAGAGGCATCCTTGCAGTGTATTCCCATTGTGCAGGAGGACGGGCGAATGGAAAGTACTCGTACACCCAGGGTTGTAAATGACAAAAAATTAGTAATTATACAATCTAAAAAATCAATTATTATGGAACATGTATATGTATATATAAATTGTATTGCTCTTACCGTGAGCAGTGTGAGATGTCCAGCAATCTGTCGCACATCTGCCCTCGTGGTGATCCCCAACTGGCGATACAGATACGCCAGTGCGGCAACCCCCCATGCATAATGACGGACCCATGGCAGGTCCATCAGCAAAGATAGGTAGTGGACTGGGACTCGAGTGGCGGACTTATCAGTGAATAGTGTGCAACCTAACAAATAAAGAAGATAGCCTCTGGCTGCACACTCTACCTCCTCAACCGACGACGCAGGAGATATATCGTTGCACACCCGTTGGATCCATCCCATCCTCACTACCCCATCCCGTGCCAAGTTCAGCTCTGTTGCCACAGATGCCCTATCCGCATCCAGTCCACGCTCCAGTAGATCTACTTGCTCAGTAAATCTCATACTAGTAGATACGTGGACAGGAAGTCCCGTAATTGGTACGCACATCATCTAAAGTGATCGTCATCTCCCCAAACGGCATGTGGAAAGTATTGATCTCGGGCTGCCATAGCTCGACAAAGCCCGAAATCAAGGGGCAGGAAATATATCGGTAGCTAAAACGCCTTAAGTCTGCCAATCCAGACTTTTTTATGATAAACGCCTCAACTCCATCTTCAAGAAGAGGTATGTACCAGTCCCTCAGCTGACGCCAATGACTGATACATTTGAGCGGGCCACGTTCCTGCACATTTCAAGTATAAATGTTCATTAACGTTTGTTATTATAGACTATGAAACACCTTATTTGAAAAACAATTACTTAAAATGTTAAAATAATTAACTTGTACCTCCTCGTCCCATATGGATACGGCCACGTGCGTCCTAACACTCACAAGGAAGGATAGGTCGATCGAACCGCCGGGAATAGGACCTTCACCTATTGTCGCTATAGGAGGACTGGATGGTTGTGCTTCCTCGTCTGAGGAATCATCATCCCTTGCTGCCGCCATAGGAGAACTAGACGGTTGTGGAGGACTAGACCGCCCTGCCTCATCCTTTGAAGAGCTCTCTATACGCTCGTCAACCGGCTCGGGCAGTGGATCCTGCTGCAATTTGCGTCTTTGTTCAGACGTCGTTGGCCGTTGATGGACGCCAGTCAAAGTACTGGCATGCACACCTCGGCGAGGAGGTCTAGCAATGCCAATCTTAGTCCACACTCTCGATGGCTGGTTAGAAGAAGTACTAGCATGTCCACCTGTCGAATGTGAAGTGCCACCAATATGGCGAGTTGGTCTTCTGGGCATTTTTTCCAATCTGTTAAAAAACAAAGCTCAATAAGAAGAAAAATCATATAACAGAAGAAATCATGTTTTCTTGTGCTACTTGGAACAAATACACTGTGCAAAATGCTTCTGCACATCACATGTACACTTTGTAATATGTTTCTGCACAGCAAAATTTTTCGTGCATATTACATGTGCACAGCATACATTTGTCGTGCATGTATTTTTTGCACGGAATATATTTACCGTGCATAAATTTTTTGCACAGCAAATGTCCGCCATGCATAAATTTTTTGCACAGCAAACATTCGCCATAAAAGATTATTTTGCATAGCGAAAATCTGCCGTGCAGAAATGATATGCACGGTTCTGCAATACCATGCATATCGGGAACATGGTTTTTTTTTCAAAATGCATAGACTGCGGATGAG
Source organism: Camphora micrantha (assembly GCA_003546025.1). Taxonomy (NCBI): domain Eukaryota; kingdom Viridiplantae; phylum Streptophyta; class Magnoliopsida; order Laurales; family Lauraceae; genus Camphora; species Camphora micrantha. Next base: position 28,118,525 of record QPKB01000012.1, on the reverse strand, counting down.
AAAAAAGAAGAAAAAGACGACATTACGACCCTAATGCAAGCATTTGTAATCTCTGAGTCTAAAAAATTAGACCTACAAAGAATGTGAAAATTACAACCTAAAAAGGAATGTGAAGAAGATAAAGAAAAAGAAGAGCTCACCTTCTATGGGATTCGTATGAATAAGAAGAAGAGGCGCTTGGCAGGGGAGAGCTTTTTGGAGGAGAAAGACTTCTGGTCGGAAAGTTGTCGTCGAGAGATTAGAAACGTAACTGTCGTCGAGAGGTTCAACCCTCCAACGAAAGGGAATGCCGGAAGAGGAAGACTCGTGGGCACTTTAGGAAATAAGGTGGGTGGGCTCAACAAGCTCTTTTATAAATAAATAAAAAAAAAAACATATGGTGGGTGGGTTCAAACATATATGTGGGTGCATATAGAATCACCCTAAATATAGACATTCAATTACACTTTTTTCTCCCACTCTATGGGAGGGTTCCGAGGCCTTTGGGCTGAATTAATCCCTCCGGGTCCATAGGGAAGCAGGATAAACTCCCCATAGCCCCAGTGTGGTAGTACAGTTTTGAACCTACAATCTCCGGGTGCAAACCATGGTCTTAGGCCAACTAAGCTACCCCTTGGGGTCAAGACATTTACATACACACACAACTGACAACTTTCTTTGGTAAGTACATCTCACTCACTAAATAAATAACAAAAAAGTAAATTGCACTCAGACCTCCACTGTCCACTCCATACCTTTTCCTCATATAGTATGAGGAGGTTCGTATGATATGATTGTAAACAGGTCGGTTCCGGTCCGAGTCCATGGTGGATCCAAAACCAGAATCGTTAAGGAGAAGGTGGAACCGGATCCGGACCCGGAACCGTTTCAGAACCGATTTCTTGGCTCTGGAACCGAAACCAAAACCATATATGGGACTGGTCCGAATCTGGGTCTAGGTCTAAGTAGAGAATGATATCATAAAAAAATTTGATTTTGAAAAGAAATTTTTTGAAAATTGAGGTAATATGTCGGGTCTCAGGTCCACGGGTCCGAACCAAGGCGGAACCAGACCCGGAACCATTTATTTATCGATGCCTAAATAAGGACCCAAACCCGATTTTTAGCGGGTCGGAACCTCCGGATAATCGGAGAATCGGGGACCTATTTACATCGCTATATAGAATGTAGGGGCAGAACTTGGGGCAGTCAATGCACAAACCCACATTGGTGGCCTACATGAAATTGCAATTTAGGCTCGGCATTCTCAAGCTCACGTATGAGCTTGAAGACTGAGTGGAATTTTTGTTTGCCCCGGTTCTGCATCTCGGATGCTCAAAATGGATCCATTCAGGTACGCCTAATTATCTAAAATATGATGGGAATTTTATCCCATGAGATCATCTATAAGCAACCATCTCTGCTCAATCCGTGGGCACCTTTAATTAGTGGGGTCTTGGTCTTTTAAAATCCACACTTCCCTGGTAATATGATAGGTACATTATATACTTAGGGCGTGTTTGTTTAGGAGAATTGCAAGAGTTCATGTCTGGAAAAATTATGAGAATTTCAAATGTTGTCCCCTAATCCAGAATATCAAGTGCTCAATCCTCCTCTAGTATTTGAAATACTGGGATTCTTAAAACTGATAAGGTTATGAAATATGATGTATTTTTGACATTTAGTGGAGAAAGGAGGTTTTTTTTTTTTTTTTAATCTTTTTCTTCTCTGAATGAGGAAATTTCGGATTTGTTTACTTTTGATATAAACCCTTATCTTTTCTTTGTCCAGATAATAGAGGTTTTACTTCACTTTAACTCTACTAAGAAGGTGTCACACATGCCTAGAATTGTGACGTTTTGATATTTTTAATATATATATATTTATTTTATTATTATGCAATTGATTATATTATATATGCGATTAGTCTAGTGGGGACTACGCTAGGCTTAGGTTGGTGAGTTAGACTTGTCGGATAAGTATCTTGACCCATAGTTAACCCGGGCCCAGTTTAGTGGGTATAATTCTTCTATAATCCAAACTCCGATCTATTTAGAACCCAAACTCTATACCCTTTATAATTTAACTTAGATTACAACTCTTGTTCTTATTTTTATTCTCTATTTATACTATACCACCACACTCTTTTATTTCCACGCACAACTCTTTCTCTCTTCCAACTTTCTCTGGGATAGCACCTTGGGCTTTGGGCTTTGGCAATAGGAATTCTAAACCGCCTCCCTCAACCACGGACCTCAAGCAAGTGCTTAACCATAATTCATAGATTTAATACTTGTACTCTTTCTTGATTTGTGTGTTAATAATGCATATAGAAACCCTTTTGGCCATTCAATGTTTGACTTCTCTTTTCTTTTTAATTAGACCGTGCATAGTGTTGATGTTCTTCAATTTAGTAGACATGGTAGCCCCTACCTTTCAGTTTGAACCCCTGTATATTACTGTAAGGTGATCAGTTAATGCATTCTGTAAATCTATCCACCCTAAGACCTGTGAAGGAAGAATTTGGACGGTTCCGGACTTGGAACCGTGAGTGTGATTGGACCATGGGACCCCTGATGTTAGATCTGATCCGTGGATCCGAAGGAGGACCCATGGGCGACCTCAAAGATGCGGGACTCGTAGGCAGCGGACCTTGTTTGATCCACCATCTAACGACCAAAAGGGGGCTGACGACATGGAGAAAGAAAAGAGGGATTTCCGTTTTTGGAGACTGTGGGGCCCAGATTGGTCACCAATGGAAATCTGGACCATAGATCTTGTAAAGGGGGCTTGGGCGACCATGTTGATGAGGGCTAATCGTGTGCTCTTGATCAGTGGGACCACTATTCGAGTGGCCTAGCTTATGTCGGTGCCGAGTTTCATCACAGAACTCGATTCTGTTTGCAGTGAGGAAGAGATAGGGAGGTGATGATGTGTATGGGGATAAGGAGAGAGAATGATGATGCGAGGGGATATGAGAGAGAATGATGTTGACGTCGGGGATGAGAAAGTGTTGTTACGACAGAACACAACTTATAACTCTTGATACTTTGCCCATTCGTTTTAGAAATTAGAAAAAAAAACTCCCTATAGTTTTTAATGAATTCAAATTAGAACCTTTGGCTTATTTTATAATGAATTGAATTTGGAAAATATTTTGGATGGAGTCCTCAGGTTTTCAAAAGTTATAAACTAAGATTTTTATTATTTGCAAATTAATATTAAATCATTTCTATGGTTTTCAATGTGTTAAAATTATATTTATTATTGGATCTTTGGATCAAGTAAATACCGTCTGAGCACATGGTATATTACTAACGTAGGGATTAGTACTTCGTATGACTTCGGGGAAATTCTAGTAGATTTCTAGATCAACCTATCTCTATTGGAAAACTCTTAATTGGGTCTATGCACCATTGCTTGAAAAGGTGTGCGTTGATCTTTTATCTATTAGAGATTCTTGTGGTTGTTGGGTATGAGACCTTATGTTTAACCTTAGGATTGGCTTGTGATTATCCTTTGAACTTTCGGTTTGTATACATGATTGAGATTGATGTTGGTATATTAGTTGCATGCCCTATATTGATTGGATATGGACCGTGATGTGGCGTGGCAATCGATTGAGATATTGTAGAAGTTTAATTGAATAATTTGATTGGTTTTCGATTGTGGATTGTTGTGCAGCCAGCCCTTCACTTTGACCTAGGTTTTCCCGAAGTCTACTAGAACAACTGAGTTCCATACAAAAGGATGCTGGTCCAGATCAAATCAATTGCCACACTGTTGTCAAGTAGGTATTACAGATCTGGGGGAGAGACATTGTTCGCAAGGGAGGCAAATCGATGCTACCATTTCAGCATCAGTTCTTACTCTTGTGGGGACTGTCAATCCAGAGCCTCCAGGCCCAATATAGAGGGCCCATTTACATCCTAGTTAATTGTTAGCTATTAGTATGATCTAATAACAAGTGTATTTAGATAAGCATTGTTAGAATGTAATCAGGGATTAAACCCTACAAATATAGATCTCAGTCGACCATGAAAGGGACGACATTCATCTATATATATATGTATCGTATCTTATGTCTGTATTTCTTCTCTCTAAACTGTCATGGTATCGGAGCAAGGTCATCAGCTGTGATCGTCTCCTAAGTCATCTTCCAAGCATTGGAAGCCCAACTGTGATCATCCCCTTAAGACGGATCATCTCTGATCATCCCTAATCACCACAGATCAGGTGTGGCCCACCTGTGGTCATCACAACTCATCAGCGGAATAGCGAATCTATGGTCACCTGATATTTCTCTTATTTATGGTGATTTTTCCAGCAATTATTGATCATCAGAGGTAGGCCATCTACCATATCTTTTGGTCTTTCAGTTTTGTCCAACAGCTTTCATCACAGCCGTTTAAACTTGTGGATTTTGATCCGTTTTGAGTGAGACTTCTTCCAATAGTTGCGAAAATAATCTACCATTTCATCCCCAGTCTTTGATCTGGCCATGGATCAACATCTGGGGCCCACGTGGAAATCGTTCCACTAACGACAGGGTCGTCCACTGTTTTCCTGTTGCACTATTGTGCACGGTTGTGCATTGTTATGTGCACTGTTCCTCTCCATCCTCAGATCTGTGAGTAGATCAATTGATGGGGCCCACGTACAACACCTTCTGCTTAATTGCTGATGTGCTAGTTGCTGCTGATTTCTTTTGATTGTTGCTGTACTGCTATCTGATTCTGGTTCTCGAAACTGTTACTGTTCCTGTTTTTTTTTTTTTTCTCATCTGGGTAGTTGTGTTTTCCCTGTCTTCTTTGTTGATCATCAATATATGCTGTTGTTGCCTCTCCATTGCCTTCTGTTGCTCTGTTCTATTGGTAACTGGGTTCTACTGCTGGTGTCTGAAAAATACATTCCTTTGCTATCATGGATAAAACTGAAAAATCGGATCCCTCTATTGTTCGATTTAATGGAAAAAACTGTGTCTTGGGCATTTCAATTCTAGGTATACCTCGAAGGAAAAGAATTGTGAATCCATATTGATGGATCTGAACAATCCCTGCTAACGATGCCAAGAAAATTCTTTCTTGGAAAACTAAAGATATAAAAATAAAGTCTTGGATTCTTTCTTCTGTAGAACCAAACTTTATTTTGTATCTAAGACCTTGCAAAACCTTAAAGGAAATGTGGGAATATCTGAAAAATGTATATTATCAAAATCATGTTGCGCATCAATTTCAACTGGAATTAGAAATTGCAAATTACTCCCAAGGGACCTTTCCATCCAGGATTATTGCTCCAGCTTTCTAATCCTTTGGTCAGAATATGATGAAATTAAGTTTGCTACTGTCTCTGAAGCACCGCTACTCGAGCTTCTTTCTTTACAACAGAACAGCCATCGGGACCAATTACTCATGAAATTGCACTCTGAATATGAGACAGTGCGATCCAACTTGATGAGCCGAGCTCCTTTTCCTAATGTAGATGATTGTCTTCAAGAACTTCTATGGGAAGAACAACGTCTTGTTACCAAGATTGCAATTGAACAACAGGGCTCCACTGAAACTCCGCTTGTCTATCTGTTAAAACCAGATCTCCTCCTCAGGACATCAGTAAAGTACAGTATTACAACTATAAAAAAAAAAAGGCCATTATGTAAATCAATGCAAGCTGAAAGTCTATAAATATTGTAAGGCTGTTGGTCACGCTATTGAAGAGTGTTGGAAGAAGGCTCTCAATTTTGCTTCTCACCCCTATGTGCAGTCCACTCCAAGTGCTTACACGGCTACCGCCCTACAATATGCATCTTCTGAATTCAGTGGTTCCCTATCGTTTGATTCAACATCACAGCTTGGTTCCTCATCACAAACACAGTCACCAGCTCTAATTACTCCGGCTATAGTAAATCAAATGATTATCAATTCTCTATCATCTATGAACATTTTAGGTACTAGTCTGTCCAGTTCTAATTTATGGTATTTAGATTCAAGGGCTAGTAATCACATGACCTCCTCAGCCACAAAACTACATCATGTTGTTCCCTACACTGGCACCCTTTTGGTTCAAGCTGCCAATGGGGAGCACCTTCCCATTGTCTTTGTGGGTACTGCCCCTGGCCCTTTTCCATTAACAAATGTTTTTGTGTCCCCTCATCTTGCTACCAATTTAGTTTCTACGAGTCAATTAGTTGAGAATAACAACAAAGTCTCTTTTTCTTCTTCTGGTTGTGTTGTGAAGGACCAGGAGTTGGGGGCAATGATCGCAAGGGGGCCTAAACATGGCAAACTTTTTACTTTACCAGTATCTCCAGTTATTCAAAATAAACCTTGGCATCAGTTGTTTAGTTTTTTCCTTCAAAATAATTCTCGGTTATGGCATAATAGACTTGGTCATACAAATGCTGCTACATTGTCCACTTTGTTTCAAACTAGATTATTAAATAAACCTCTTGATTCTGTTTCATTTGAGTGTGATGCTTGTAAATTAGGAAAAAGTAAAACTTTACCTTTTTCTAACTCTACAACTTAGAGCAATGAATGTTTTAACTTAATCCACAGTGATGTTTGGGGCATTGCTCCTACCGTTTTTCATGGTCATTTCAAATACTTTGTTACATTTATTAATGGTTACAACAAGTTTACTTGGGTTTATTTGTTACATTTATTAATGGTTACAACAAGTTTACTTGGGTTTATTTGTTACATTCTAAATCTGATGTTCTTAATACATTTAAAATTTTTTTTAGCTATGTTGAAACCCAATTTTCCAAATGCATTAAAACTTTGCGATCAAATTCGGGAGGGGGTGCTGGGTATGTCTCTACTGATTTCCAATCTTTCATAAAAACTCGAGGAATTATATCTCAACGTACTTGTCCATATACTCCACAACAAAATGGAGTCGCAAAACGGTAAAATAGGCACCTTCTTGATGTCACAAGAACGCTTCTCATTGAATCATCTGTTCCTCCTCGTTTTTGGACTGAAGCTCTCACCACTGCAGTGCATCTCATAAACCATCTTCCATCACCTACCATTACACAATTAACACCTCATTTTAAACTTTTTAGTCACTATCCATCGTGTAATCATCTACATACCTTCGGGTGTGTTTGCTTCGGTCATCTGTCTCTCACAGAGCGCACAAAATTAATGGCCCAATCTAGCAAGTGTGTATTTTTAGGATATGCAACTAACCAAAAGGGTTTTGTTTGTTATGATCCAAAGGCTCGTCACACCAGGATTTCTCGTAATGTTATTTTCTTTGAAAATCAATATTTTTTCCAAACCCACTTGGATTGTCCTTCTCCATCTTCCTCAACTTTGTTACATGGGTTTTCCGAAGAAACAACTGTTACACGGTTTAATCCTAATTTTGTGTATCATCGAAGGAAAAGAACTACCACTGCAAATGCCCACCCTCCTGATTCTCTTAATCCGCCGGCAAATGGCTACACATCTACTAGTAACTTACGTCGCTTCTCCAAAATTTCTCGACCTCCTGAAAGGTATGGATTTATCCATGCTTCCTTGATGACAACACTATCCTCTGTTTCCATCCCAAGTTTTTATTTGCAGGCCGTGCAATATGATTGTTGGAACTAGACCATGAAAGAAGAATTAGATGCATTGACCCATAATCACACCTGGGATATTGTGGACTGTCCTTCTTCAGTTAAATCCATCAGTTGAAAATGGATCTACTCGATCAAACTAAAATCCAATGACTCCTTGGATAGACACAAAGCTCGACTCGTGGCACTTGACAACCGACAAGAGTATGGCATTGACTATGAAGAGACATTTGCGCCAGTTGCAAAACTGACAACTGTTCAGCTACTTCTCGCCATTGCTGCTTCTCAATCTTGGCCATGAATGCCTTTCTACATGGGGACTTCAAAGAAGAGGTCTATATGCGGATACCACAAGGAGTCACCTCTCTGTCTAAGAAGTCTATATGTCACTTACGCAGATCTCTGTACGGTCTCAAGCAAGCTCCTCGAGCGTGGTTCGAAACATTCAGAGATCGTTTAGGCACGATTGGCTTTACTCAAAGTCCGTACAATCCATATCTTTTTCTGAGCCATGCATCTGCTGGCTTTACTGTTCTCCTCGCATATGTTGATGATAACATTATCACTGACATTGATGATGCTATGATAAAATCCCTCCAAGCCTCTCTCCGAGATTCATTCCATATGAAGGACCTGGGTCCTCTACATTATTTTTTGGGCGTAGAGGTACATCAGTCTCTCAAAGGCCTGGTTATCAATCACCACAAATATGAGACAAATCTTATTGAGCTTGCTGATCTCGATGAATCTTCCTCAGTTGATACGCCGCTCAAAGTCAATCTTAAGTTGAGCAAAGATGATGGTGATCTTCTTCCAGATCCACATACATACCAGAGACTCGTCGGCAGTTTTGTCTATCTCACCATCACCAGGCCTGATATATCTGATGCTATCAATCTTGTCAGCCAATTCATGACGTCTCCTCGCCACCTTCATCTGACAACTGCGACGTGAATTATCCGATATTTATTGGGTACTAGAGTTCGTGGTTTATATTATCCAAAGGATAATCGTCTACTTCTGATTGCTTATGCAAATGCTAACTGGGCAGGTTGTCCGGATACAAGACGGTCCACCACTAGTTGGTGTATGTACCTCGGTCAATCTCTCATTTCTTGGAAATGCAAGAAACAAGAACGGGTCTCCAAATCTTCCACAGAGGCTAAATATTGGGCCATGTCCTCTGCTTTTTCTAAAATCCTATGGCTTCAGGGACTTCTTCCGGAACTTGGATTTGCACAGGCCTCTCCCACTTCCTTGAATGCAGGTAATAATACTAGGGCAATCAGAATCACTGAAAATCATGTTCTTCATGAACACACAAAACATATAGAAGTTGATTGCCACTTTATTCGAGATGAATACAAGCGTGATGTTATCAGTCTACCGCATGTTCCGACAGAGTTTCAGTTTATAGATATCTTCACTAAGGGACTTCCTCGGCCTCGACATCAATTTCTTGTCTCCAAATTGTTGCTTTCTGACACTCCCGCATCAATTTAAGGGGGGGTGTCAATCCAAGACCTCCAGGCCCAATAAAGCAGGCCCATTTACATCCTATTTAGATGTTAGCTAATAGTATGGATCTAATAGCAAGTGTATTTACTAGATAAGCATTGTTAGAATGTATAAATATAGATCTCAGTCGACCATGAAGGGGACGACATTCATATCTCTCTCTCTATCTTATGTATATCTCTTCTCACTTAACTGTCAAGAGACTATCAACAAACTTGCCTTTCAACTCTACTCGAAGAAAAGGTTCCTGTCATATAAGCTCTGGATGGATGGAAAGGAATTATTTGAGGGTTTGGAACAGAGATGTCAATGGTGGCCCATCTCCACTCTCTTTCCTCCTCCAACCCACTTTTTGATATGCCTATGCCTAGCCTAGAGTTGTTGAGGAAGTGGGGGTGACGGGGCGCTCGAAATAGAGATTAATTTGGAGTCTTGAACAGAAACGCTCTATCGTGCCAGTTCCCAAAGCCCTCTACTTCTTAAGTATCACTAGTGGAATTTTCAACTGTGGAAGCCCCACCCTAAGCCAGCGAGGGTTTTTCAATCCCTGCCGTCCACGAAGTGGGACCCCACCAAAAATCCTGGACAGTTCCATGCAGGACTCCTGTAGGAGACTGAAACCCATATCCCATATAAAGTCAATAGTCTGTTATTAATACTTTTCTCAATGTAAATGACCACCATCTCATATCCAAACATTACAAAGCAGAGAGCATGGTGGGTGATTGTTTACAGCACCTGAGTGCATGTGCTTATCACAATTTGCCTGTACTGATATGATAAGTTCTGCCCGAACTCAGAAATAAGCAGGGAAAGAAGACTGCATTTGAAGGAAGGCAATGCTTACCTGCTGCTACTTCAAGGTCATCGACACCAATTCTGTTTAGGTTATGTATTTTCTGCATGCAAAGGACAATTTGGCGTTCTAAACCATTGTGCCCAATTGTATCCGTTTCCTCAAGTGAGATAAATGACTGATCACATAAAAAAAAAAAAAAAAAAAAGGCTAGTTTACATTCATATTCACTCCTAGAATGCATTTTCACCGACGAAAGGAAACATGGTCCATGAGCCCAAAATAACAGTCAGACCTGAACTACAAATGAGAATCACATGCTTTCTAAATGAATCCACCTTCAGATTCCATAGCTTACAAACTTTTTGTGGTGGATAAATACATGAATCTGAGTCTTCATGGTTTCATTAATAATTCCTTGATGAAAGTAAGAATTCCCTGTACATCAACTGTCCATGCAACCGAGATGGGTGAATAACCTGTCCAGGGGTTACTCGTATTCCAACTGCACCAAAAGTTTTGAAAAAGTCACGATATAGAGAAATAATAGGGGAATCACTGGAAGTGCCTCAAAGCAGAATAGTTTTGTTTTGAATATTTTGGCAGAACGATTGGCAATTAAACACACTACACATTTAAGGCACTGCAGGAATTGGAACCAATTGGAATCACTGCCTTGACCACAACTCACCCACATGCATCTAACATTACAATATGAGCAAAGTACCACCAAATGTGTGTGCGCATGCATGCTATGTTTTTTTAAGAAATACATCACGGATTGCGCAAGAGGAAATATTTTTAACACTACGTGGGGCACCCTATGACAAATCCAAACACCCCACACTTACTAACCAGCCAATAAATTAGCACTCACCTTGATTGGACACTAGTTGAACGACACTCGCCATAGGAATAAATTTCATGAAAGATATAACTTAAGAAACCATTAAGTTTTTAGGCCCCAAATCTAAATTATACTCATTGTTGGATTTGGGGCCTAAAAACTTAATGGTTTCTTAAGTTATATCTTTCATGAAATTTAATCCTATGGTGAGTGCCATTCAATCAAAATTATACTCATTGTTGGATTTGGGGCCTTAAAATTTAATAGTTTCTTGAGTTATATCTTTTATGAAATTTAATCCTAAGGTGAGTGTAATTCAATTAATGTCAAATTAGGGTGACGGCTAATTCATAGGGAGATGATGAGTATGAGGGGGTATGATTTTTCATGGGGTGTCTCGTATAGCGGTAAAAAGGTTGTCACTCATGCAAATCCATGAGAGATACCTCTTAGCAAAATATTACCATATGTGTTATGTTTTGCTAAGTGGTTATCTTTTAACATTGATTGGGACACCCTATGACAAATCCAACGCCCTCACACTCACTAATCCACTACGAGTTAGCACTCACCCTAATTTGACACTTATCTAAACTACACTCACTATTGGATTCAATTTCTAAAAATAATATAACTTAAGAAACCATCAAGATTTAAGGCCTCAAATCTAAGGGCAAGTAGATTAGTATCAAAATTAGAGAGAGTACCAATCCATGGGGGGATAGTGAGTACGATGAGGTAGGATTTATCATAGGGTGTCTCGTATAGTGGTAAAAAAGGTTATTTCTACACAAATCCTTGAGAGGTGGTCTTAGCTGAATATTACTCTATATGGGTTTGTTAAGAGGTACCTCCCACAAATTTGTGTGAGAGGTAATCTTTTTAACTGCGTGGGACACCCTATGACAAATAAACCCCATCACACTTACTAACCTACCATGAATTAGCACTCACCCTAATTTAACACTAATCTGAATTACGCTCACCATCAAATTAAATAAAATCCCCACCCCACCCCACCTTCCCCCCCAAACCCACACACACACACACACACACACATACAGGGAAATTCTCAAAAACTCCCCTATCTCAAAAGGGGAGTTTCTGTCCCTATCTAATAGCCAATGATTTGTTAGTATTTTAAGAGATCCACCTTTGTAGGAGAATATTTAGAAGAGAGAATTGGATGTGTATCACTGATGACACGTGTCACTTTTAAAAGAGGGGCGTTTTTTTTTTTTTAGAAAAACATCCGGGGAGTTTTGTAGCGTAACTATATATATGTATATATATATATATATATGAGTTATCAGGTGCACCCAGTGCGCAAGGGCCTACTTGATGGTCCATCCGAATGGACCACACCCACCCCTGTCCCCTCTAAATTTCACATGGGGCCCACCTTTGCACCCATTTGATGTATTGTACACTATTGAATCGAGTGCACACCCATCCGAACAGACTATACACTGCTAAACTTGTGGAGCCCAAATGGAGGTGATAAGGGTTGGGGATGGGGCTGATTTTTTGCAGAGATGAAGGGCCAGGGATATCTTTCGATCCCTCGGGTCCAAGTCCTAGGTGGGGCCCCATGTGGGCCCCACGTTGAGGCACGTAGACTGGATCAGTACTATATATATATGGAGGGGTGGGCGGGAAGAGACATCTTGGAAGGGCCCATGTATCAAGTTTGGGGTCAATCCAATGCCTCTAACCCCTTCATCAGTGGCCCACAAATTTAACGACTTTATATTAAAGAAAAAATTTGACCCTCGATCTAACAGTCCAATCCATTCGGATAGGTGAAAACTCGATGGATCTAGTGTAATTGAAGGGGCATACATATATACACAAGTCAATTTCTTTTTTGAGTTTCTTTTGGATAGTTAAGATAGGAATGAAACTGCATCATCACGGTAATAAGCATTGTCCAATTCAGTAACATGTCCAACACTTCATACATACAGAACATTTTTTTTTTCTTTCTGGGAAATTCAGCTATATACCTTTTCAGTCCTTGGTCCATTAATGTATGCCCAACACAGATTCCCTGTGTCTCAACCCTCACGACTCCCTTTTTGAATGCGAAGAATTCAGGCTTAATCAGCGCCACAAAACTGACAGGGTCATGGAGGAAAATCCCTGAATTGGATTAACAGAATGATCAGACAAATTTAAAAGTACGAATTAATAAACACAACAAGAGAGAAATAATGCACAGTGCAAGAATTTTAGATTGGTCTAACTGATAGAGAAAGGTACCGTAAACGCCATCAGATTTCACATGCCAGTCTCTGTAGAATTGGCACATGTCAGAGAGTAACTGTGCATGTCTTCCTCTTGAGTTCCTCAGTGCGGATAGGTCTTCATCTGAAATCATACCATTCGAATTGATTATGCCATGGATACTTACCACCTGATGAAGCTAAAAGACTTGCTTTGGAACAAACACATTTAAGTGTTGTTAATGGACATAGGAAGTTACAAGGGACCTTGAAAGTTGCAACATTATGTACATAACATGATGGGGTCTTCCATGTGAGCCCACCTAGGGCCATGCCAATCACGGGAAGGAGGGGTACAAAGATCTAAACGATAACTGCAAGTATAAACAATGTGGCATTATTTCAATCCAACTGAATGGTGGGATTAGTTCCAAGCTTGAGTTTGTGGCAATTCCTTGTTTTATCTTGAACAGTGGGGCACACCTTGGAGAAATCCAAGCCATTTGAATTCAACAATCCCCGGTGAATGGGCAATATTCTCAATTTGACATTGATCTAACCGTTAATGATAAGTCCACAAAATGAGGTCATTAGGTCATCATTTCATGTGCATTTGTGGACTTAATTAGGTTTAATTACATAGAATTACACTTAATTTCATGATTACATGCATTTGGAGCTTTTTTTGGGGGAAATGGTCAAAATAGGTCAAAATACACCGAATTGCATGAAATTTGTGAAATAAGGATTTTTTTTCATCTCACTCATCGCCCAAAATTAGCTTTTTGGCTTTATAAATGCATAATTGCTATTTTTGGCACCATGTGCTATTTTTAGAAAGACGGTCATTTTGGTGCATATCATTAGGCTTATTAGGGACCCATGCTTTGTGCATGTACATTTTCTTACATATGATTAATGATAAATTTATTTCTTTCAATATGTAGAAAATATCAATAACTTGGGGCCCGTGAAGAGAAAATTTGAAAGAAAGAAGCAAAAGAAGAAAGGAAACAAAGAAGAAAAAATTTGCAAAGTAATGCACGTTCTTGCAATGAGTATTCAAGTGAAGCACATCCATGTGGGCCCACCATATGCTCCAAGTTGTATATAAAAATCTGAAGATTCAGATTTGAATATTTCTCAAATTAAGATAGGGCCCACAAGTGTTCCAAAAGTCTAACATCAAAGCCTTCCATAGTTTGAAAATTTTCAAAGGCAAGATTTATCCATGAAGACCATGTCAAAAAGGGAATCCACATCAACACAAGATATGCAATTAATCTGATTTCTTATAAGTCAAAGTGGGGTCCCACATGGGTCTCATACATGTAAAGGACGTTCCATGAATGGAATCCTTCATGATGTGCAAAATTTTGAAATTATTGGAAAGCTCTCCTATGCATATCATGTAGCAATCCAAGGAATTCAATAAGGCAAGGAGATCTCTCAAATTTAAAGTCTTTCCAACAAAAAAGAAGTTAGCTTGGAGCCTAAGCAAGAATCTCTACACATAAGGAAACAAGAGCCCTAAAGATGAGAGATTCTTTACTAAAACAGGATTTGCGAAAAGCATGAAAGGAGCCACTGGGAGGGGCTGGACGTGGATCACCTTGGGGAAGCCCTCTCTCTCTCCACTCCATTTTCTCCACCCTTTCTCTCTCTAAGTCCCTTTCTTCTTCTTCTTTCTTCTAATTCGTTTAGAAATAGGTTGAGAGGCCATGTTGAGAGAATAAAAAAGATTGAAGAACCTTAATTTCTTATACTCGAAGATCAAGGAATAAAGACGCTACTTGGATTGATTCTGCGTGTTCTTTATTTAAGTGGTTTAGTTTTCTATTTCTAATTCTTTTATGTGTTTTGACTGGAGAAAATATTTCACATGATTAGATCTAGGATTTTGAAAATAAATAAATGAATGAATTAAAAGTCGAGAGTCATCACCTAATCACTTGATTTTTTTTCCTACTCTGAGAAGAGAGGACTTCATAATCGCATTTTCAATGCTTGTATGATCGTCTAGTTTCTAGATCTTTGATACATCTTTTCCGCTTTTTATTTTTCCGCCTTTGTTCTTTTTATTTTCAGTAAGTTTTTTTTTTATTAATCTTACATCACCTTTTCTGATTTAAAAAATCTTAATTGCATCTTTTTATGTTAGATTAGAAACTTTTTATTTATGTTATTTGCATGATCTATGGTTGGAAAGTGATTAGTGCATTCATTAGAATTAGGTTTCATGTTTAAAATTATGTTTTGTTGCTGAAAATCAAAGTTTGTGGACTGATTAGAAAGATTAAATTCGGACTTGGTATGTGAATAGTGAAAAATTATGTACAGTTTCAGCAGATTTGACCCGACTGTGTTCCAAAAGTGCACGAGTTGAAAACCAGAAAAATGTGATTGTTTTGTCCTGAAAAATAGCATATTTAAAGTGTGTAATAAGGACTTTGAGACCCCCAAATTTCAGCCAGACAATCCCTCGGGAAGTGGGTCAAACAGTGGCACAAATAGGGGTACACGGACAGCCTGTATCAGATTTCAGCAGCACTGCATGTTCAACTAGCCATCTTTAAGAGATAATAACTTTTTCATCTTAATTCCTTTTTCACTTCTTTTTTTTTTTTTTTTTGTTGGATTCATGCATCATCAACGTTCTAATTCCAGCCATTAGATTTAGGTTTAGAACATCTTAGGTAGGTCATAAAGTCCAGTGAAAACAGGCCTGTGCACAAGTTTTCCATACTCGGAATTTTTTAGCATTCATTAGATTTTTAGAAACTTGCATAAAATCGTATTGTTAGCGTTATAGATCATTCATATTTGGATAAAAATTGATTTTGGTAAGTAGGATCTAATTTAGCAAAATTTGTTTTGATTCTTCTTATATTAAATTTGTTGTTTGATTTGTGTGCTCTTTTGCAGGATTTTAGTTTATTCAGGATTATCTAGATTAGGTTTCTTTATTTAGATTAGTTTTTTTATTTTTGGAAATTATTGTAATTAAATATTTTTACATTCAGTTATTTTAGTAAAGTTGATGTAATTTAATTAGTTTCCATTTAGGACAGGTCAAAGTTGGAAGGTTTCTTAAAAAAGCATTGCTCCCTGTGGATTGACCTGGACTTACCAGATTATTACTACAAACCCACCCTACACTTGGGGTCCGATCAGTTAACAACCATTGGATTCAATTGCATAAACAAATGCACATAAATCCACTAAATATATTTAGTGGCTTTAAATGGAGGATAAGTTCTTGCACAGGTTGAATTCTATTAGTGGGTGCTAATTGGCCAAAATGCTAAAAGCTTGGAATCATGGGCCAACCCTAGCAGGGTTGGTATCTTAACTTCTGGGCCAAGGTCTCCCTTACTGAATCCAAAAGGTTGTGGATATAACAAAGCCTTCACGATGGCTTTAGCATAACCATGCCATGTCATAGTACCTGGCAACTCTTTTAAAAGCAGGGGCATTAATGGGTCATATCAAATACTAATTGCTAAAAGTATGATTAGGATAATGGGCTCAATTTTTAGGTGCCAAGAAGGTTCCACCAAGGTGTTTTGAGGTGGTTCAGTCATGTCAGCCTTAAAAAATTTCTTTTACCGGTTATTGGAAAATGCTAATGGTCCTTTGTTGATCGACCATGGGGCCATGCCCAATGGGAAATTTGCAAGATTTTCTCATGTCTATACTAGTCATCCCTGCTTATGCCAAGGAATCTGCTGTAACTTCCCATTCTCTTAGGCATATTCATTAAAAGTATTCAAAGAAGCAATCATCATGCTATCACCTTGACAACTGATGCCAATTATGATGACAGCAGAAGCAAACTGCCTTGTGTCCACTTTTTAGCATTGATTAAATCTGCTACAATTGGCAATAATCCTAAATTATCTGATGCTATTTCTATTTTCTGCAACAAATAGCATATGGTTATTAAAACACCTTTAGTATATGAGCCTTGCTCGAGTATAATATTAAGTGATCTCTTAATTTTTTTTTTATTTATTCATTTTTTCAGTATGAATTATATAAGGGTAGACTGATAACAAACAATAGTCAATGGCCAAACTAAGTGTACTATCAGTGAAACAGCTCATCATGAGTTGTCTAGTAAGAAAAATCTACCAAATGAGGAAACCTACGACAATGGTTGTAGCAACATTCTACATCATCATCATCAAAGCCATGTCCCAACTATTATGTTAGGGTCGGCTGAAGAATTATGTTTCTCCATTCTGATTTAACCTGAGCAATCATGGAATGTTGTTATCTAGAATTCATGTTTCGGTTGTGCCAAAATTCTACTGCTTTCTATCAACCTACCTAACGCAACCCCCTCCTTTGTCTAGGCTTGGTAGCAACATTCTACATTCCACCAAAAGAAATGCCCGGGATCTTCCATTCTAGGAGATTTCCTGCACCTGATTTACCACAGTGGGAGCAGTCACGTTAAAGGCATGGATCAGTGGGCCATGAAATGCTTGAACAGAAGTCAAAACCCAGGCAAACTGTAGATATTGTTGGTATTGAGCCTTGGGGATTAGAAGTTACTATCAATTGCATTAAAGAAGTTCCATCAGTTACCAAGAGATGCCAGCATTGATGCCTAGAAACCAAATGGGTTATGTGGGGCGGAGACTCTGGAGGATTACTCAATGTTTGATCTATTCACAGGATAGGTCATCTGCCTCTTCTTGTGGTAATTTTTGTCAATTCTACTGCCATTGTAGATATTTTCATTTTAAGAATCGAATTTACTATTGGTGAAAAAAGAGGCTGATGTGTTGAATGTGTCAGACAAAAGAATGTAAGAGAAATGATTTAGAACTGAGAATGTCACACAGCTAAAATGTAATGCCAACAGACACAAAATTAATTAGCAGATGAATTGAAACCTGTTAGTGTGACTTGCGTTGTGATGTTTATGCCAATGATATCAATGTTTGCCCCAGAAGTAAACACAACATCGGCTGCTTCTGGGTCCCCATATATCTGCAAGAAAGAATGGTATAATTTCCATTCATTAGCTTGATAGACTTGGTTATTCTTGTAAATTTTTATTTTTATTGTATATATTCATCTCTCTTTCTGAATATACAAAATTGTATTATTCTTTCTAAAAGTAAAAGGAAAACAGAAAAATATCTTTATCTATGGAAAAGAATAGTTAATCTTAGAAATCTAAGAAATACCCACAATAACATGCAAATGAACCAAATTAATGAATAGTTTTTTTCTGAAAAATTGAGTAGTTTTATGTTCCAGACAAATGAAATATATATATAGCAGATTTTTTTGAATGGCATAGCAGATTTTTCATGTGCAAAATCATATGAGAATTAGCTTATAGGCACCACATTAGGCAAACCTATTATAATCTACTCCTCATACTCGCAACCTATGATACATGGGTATTTCAAAGTAGGCAACGTATCATGTTGTATCGTAACTGATGCTTTTCTTTTTATCTTTAAAATCCGTGTCCCTACTATATCCAAGGTGTGTCCCTACTGTATCCATGCCTTATCTGGGCATCATAGCTCACAACCCACACACACAAATTGGCACTCACCCCAATTTGTTCATCTAATTGCTACTCTCCATGGATTGAAACACCGATTTTCTTGTATGGTTTCACCATTGACTTTAGGGGTTTAATACATGTCTATAAAGATCTAGTTAATGTTGATTTTTGGCAGGGATTTCCCAGTCTCCCATCAGTGACATTTGGAGTGTATAGACTACAGAGGACAGATAACTTTGGTGATGAAAGACAATCTTCACCAAGAGATCTGCAGTTAAAGTCCCCAAGGGTAACCAATCTGATCCATAAATTTGTTTAGTGCCAAAATCAAAAAATGTAGTGGCTGGATTGAGTTCTGGTTGGAGATTTTCTTTTTCTTTTTTTTAACCAGTGCTTTTCTATTTAAAAAAAAAAAAAAAAAAAAAAAAAAAAAAAAAAAAACTAACAGCTACTTCTAGTATTAGTGTTCATAACTGGTGTAGTGAGGTAGTTGGCCTATAACAGGTCAATTTTTGAGACAAGACATGAATTTAGGCACTCAATTCTATGATGCTAAGGGAAAATATAAAATGGATAATCAAAATGAATTTTGGTTATCCAACACATGACACTCGTCTTTGGGAACATCCTACCTTAGAGCTGTGGCAAACAGTGATAGCAGGGCTAGGATTCAGGCAAAAGGGAGTCAAGTATTTCTACAGCATATAGCTTAGGCCTTATGTGTCTTTATTGAAGTTGCTCTGCCCTAGAGTTGCCTTCTCCAACTTGAATGTACTGTAACACAGTGCCTAGAACTAGGTGCAGCTTTTGCTAGTCACTCTCTTTCAACTTGAAAGCAGTCTTTCCATACCAAAAAAAAAAAAAAAAAAGCTTGAAAGTAGTCAACGTGAATGTAACCTACTGGTATTGAAGAGGCCTGATGTTTCTGCCAATCAGATACTATACAATTTGTGCATGCAATAACAAAAAATTTATAAAATAAATAAATCAAACAACACATGATCAACTATCCAAAGAACGATGGACTTGAAAGTCCATCATGATCACACGATCATAACCACATGTCTAACATATCATGGGCACAAGTGATGGTTGATAAGTCTGGAACCTAGGTTTTGAATTACTGTTACAAAACCATATTAGATCTTACAAAGAAATCAATTCATCAACTTTAAACAGTTGCTTGAATGTAACAAGCTCTGCATTTCATACTAGAAAAAGATCAACTCCTGTAAAATTTCACTCCGTTAGGCACCATGAATGTGCAGTCCTTCATGTCAGGACATCCACCCCTAAATAATCATGGACATGATTCACTTCATTCTTTGAAGAATAACATTCACCATTGATGAATTTTATAAAGCACTTTAGAGAGAAAAAGAGAAATAAAATGATTGTTGGCTGGTAACTAGGGAAGGGATGATCAACCATCGCTGATAATTTTTTTCTTTTATTATTGTTTATGAAAAAGAAATTGTGATAAACCATATTTGCCCCCGCTGGAAGAAAATCCTGGGTCCGCCACTGCTTCCAGAATCTACAAAGGTATGGCTGAGACCTGTTTTTACTCCATTCAGAAAGGTTAGGATTGCTCCATTCAGGAATGTTAGGACACATTCATTCTGGCTTCCAGCAAGAAGGGAGAGGCTACTGCTTTGGGTTTATCCAAGATAGAGATGGCCATGAATGCTACTCAATCAATCAACAAGAGCAGCTAGGGATGCAGAAACCTTGTAGTGAACTTGGCCAAGTTCAGATGGGCTCACAGAGCTAATGGAGCTAAGAAGAAAGCAAGCTTCAGCCAAGAAGGTGTTCAGGCAATGGGTACGGCAAATGAGATGGGTTCAGGTTCCTTTGCTGTTAACCAACTATTCCTTGTCCGTAAGGGAGGAATTCAATTTCCTTCTACAGAGAGTAGCAGTGAGAGGAGGATGTGAGGGGAAAATTACTGTGATGTAGTAAAAAGGGGCTCTAATGCTAAGGATAATGGCATCCATGTTTGTAGGGATGTGTGAAAGGAACTCCCTCTGGTTGTCAAATAGTCTAGTCAGGATTCTACCTTCATTTGCAGGAATTCGCATGGGATGCGGGTTCTGGGATGTCAAAGTCACTAGATTTTGAGGCAGTAGAGTATTGCTGATGTTCTCCAACTTGGAGGAAGTCCTGCCCAAGGTGGATATGCTAGACTTTTAACTCAAGCAGCTATTTGTATCCCTAAAGATATGGATTACAGGTCCTTGTGTAACAAGGACTGTATAAGGTGCACTGCTCAGAGTCCCGCTGCATGGGTGGGATATGCAGGTTTTCGAGGAGCTCAGTAGGAGGCTGGTGACAGTGGTTTGTGTGGCGAAGGAAACCCTGTAGAGGTCAACTCTGGAATTAGACAGGGTGTACCAACAGATGGCTTCCCATCAATTCATCTATGAAGAGATGGGGCTGGATATCTTCGGGCACTGATGGTAAAAGAGAAATCTGAGATGCCCTGCCCATCTATGGTGGGGGATGGTTTCCAGTGAATGGAATGGGATGGGAAAAACAAATCAGGAGAGGCTATCAGAGGGAAGGGATTGAGAGCTAGGAGAGAGAGGAGGAGCAGGTGCTGTGGTCAGATGCCGACTCTTTGGACAACAATGATGTGAGAGTTGGAGGCGGCTATTGCTGCAACGGTAACATGGAAGGATAAAATCAGACTTTTGGTATAGGACATGTTTCAGCATATTAGTAGATCTGCAAATGGAATGGTGGATTCTTTAGCTAAGCAAGGGGTAGATCGATCATGTAATCTAAGTGCTCTTATAATGTAGATGGGCTGGGTTTGGTGGCTGGTACATTTCTCTTGCACCAGTTCACCTAAAAGCTGTCTTTGTGTATGCTTTTATCCGTCCTGTATATGTTTCCATTTCAAAAAAAATTCTTATTGCTACTGATCAAACAAATAAAAATGGTTAACATGGGAGGGAAGACTGATTCAGCACCTCAACAGTATGTTAAGTAGGGGTGATGTGTCAGTAGAGAGAGGAGGATGCCTTTCGCCAGCAAAGGTTGCATGGCTGTGGGCTCCAAGCCGGATTTGCTGGAAGTAGGAGAGGCAGATGAGGTCAACGATCTCCGTTTCTGGAAAGAAGACATCTAGAAGGAGAAAGGCCTCATTGTCTTTAACAGAAATGACAAACATGAATCTCTTGGCTCAGCAAGACATTACATTCTACAAAGCTTCTCAAGAGGGTAGTTAGTTGGTCAATGGGGATGGTGCTCTTATGAGGAACATGTTGACATCTGGGAGTTTGACGGTCTCACTGGCAGGGGCCTTTTCTAAGAAAGGGGATACAAGGTAGGAATTCTAACGATACAAGTTGAAGCATTCCTCTGCCAGACCAAGTAGCAAATGGATCTCAGGGAGGGCATCTCTTAATGGATCTGGTAGTAGATTCATGGTTGGGCCGTGCAGTCAGTCATGATGCCTTGAAGAATCTAAAAGGCCAAGACAAGAGACCAGTAGATCAGAGCCCCATCAGGTGTTCGATCCATCACCAACAGTCTTCAGAGTTGTGTCAGGAGATACCAGGTTCCTTTTGTTGGGTGATTGTGAATCCACCATCAGGAGTGGGTCTTGGTGGTTTCAGAAGCATCACCGCCGTCTCAGAAAGCTCAAGTGGGTGGATTTCTTCTCTCTCCAAGAGCTTTCTTGTGAAAGAAATAAGGGCGATGTTACATCCCGACCCAATTTTATTGTGTTTAGCCTTAAGTAATTATGTTTTATTTAATTAAATATGCTTAGATACTAATTAAGTTATTTTAGTGTAAAATTAATCTTATTTAAGCTTTTGGTTAGACCTAGAGTCTTGGGTAGGTAGTTTGAACTTGATCCAAACCATTTAAGCAAAGCCGGGGACTTTTTCGTAAATACAGATTTTTCTGATTTTGCATCATATGCACATCATCTTGGCATCATCGTGTGTATCTCGTCGAGCATGTCATTTTTCATATTGGACACTTCCTCATTAGACCTCAAACTAACCATGTAGGCTTTCATTTGACTCAAAGTGTAAATATAGAATAGAAACTGGACTTTCTTATAAAGACTGAAATTAAACCTTTTAAACAACTGAACTCATTTTCATTCGATCAATTCATTTGGCTGGGCAGAGAACAACTTCCTTTGTCTCTCTTTCTTCTCCTCCTCTCAAATCTACAAAGATACAGAACTTGCATGTGAGATCTAGGTTAAGGGAACTGCCACTAGACATGGGGATTAGTCCAATTTTCAATGTAGAGGATCTCGTGCTGTTTAGAGGTCCCACAACTTCACCCGATGATCCTTAGTTTCCCATACCTGCAAACCCAGCAGTTACTACGGTCTAAGGTTGACCCACCACTGGGGCCTGGACCATATGAACATACCCAATTTCAGCCTGATCTTTCTTCTCCACCTATGCCCCCTTTGAGCCAACATAAAGAGACAACCCATTATATCATAGGTTATCTATTTATCTTTCTTTCTAAATTCTATATTTCTTACTGAAGTGGGACTTAGCAGAACCTAAACTTTTTTTTCTCCAATTCATGGAACAACCCATTATATCATAGCTTATCAACAACTTGAATAATACGGTATGTCTTAAACAATGAAGAAAACTTAGCTTTTTCTCTGAACACAAATTTATTTTTGGAAAACAAATTCCTCGATGTTATAAAAAAAAAAAAAAAAAATTTCTCTGAGTGTTTATTCCATAGTGACTTTTATTGCTGAGATTACTTTTATGGCTGATATTCCGTAGTTTATCTGACTCCCTTAATTGAGGGTTTCATCTCGCTTGGGTACAAAGAAATTCAAACACTATCTTGTAACAGTCCTGGTCTTAGCAATCCACTTGATATCAAGTGGACTTTCACTCCCACCCATACAAAAGTACACTTGGAATTGAAGTTCTAAATCTTGGACTCGAAGGGTCACTCGGTCATTCTAAAGTCGACTCAATCGGATCACCGGGAATTTAGCTAAGTCAAACCAAGTTGCATGGGACGCAGTAGAGTCGGACCCAATCACAACCAATGGCCCTAGAAACCTTGATATTTAAGAAAAAAATATTAAAAATAGGTTTTAAGATAACTTACATATCAATTATTAAGAACAACTTTATGTAGTAATACACAATCAATTTTTTTTTTCTTTCACTCAATTGAACGAACAGTAGTAGCTTTGATCTTTGAATGCTTACATTTGATTTGAGGTTTTGACATATCAGTCCTCCTTACCCCAATCTCTTCACCGAAATTAAGATAATATCACTAGAGTCGCTTGACTTTGGTCAAGAAAATTTTAAAACTTTTTTGCCTCAGATCCCAGGATATCATGGGAACAGTGAATGTCACAAGACTGATAAGTCCCATGATATCATAGGATTGTCCCATGATGTCATGCCTTTTATGTAGCATCTTAGGGTAAGAAATTTCCATATGATAGAAACTGAGAAATGGTGATCAAATGTGTATTTATTTTTCACAAAATATCATTTTTTGTGTTCTATAAAACACGAATTCACTTGGTAGTTGCAGAAAGTGTCTGATACAGAAACTGAGAGCCGATGATATGTTGGGATAGTCCCATGATATCATGGGATATGGCACAAAAAAGTTTAATAAAAATGTTGCCCATAGTCAAGCAACTCTAGTGACAATATTAGAATTTCGGTCATGAAATTGGAAAAACCAGGTTCAAGGAGGACTAATATGTCAAAACCCCATTTGATTTTCATTGCAAATCATTAAGAAAGTCTCTTGAATGGCTGAGACTGAGTCAACTCAAACTCAGCTAATTTGTATAACCATGCTTGGAATTGTGCAAATTTGTTAGTGTGTAATATCCAAAGAAAAATTTTTGAAAGAAAACACGACTAAAAGTCCAATCCCAAAAGAGAAATTTTGTGATCATTTGTCATGAAGCTTTTGATAAAATACAAAAGAGATTCAACCAATTATTCTTGAAGGGATGATAAGAAAGAGAAGTACATTGGCTTCAGCTGCAGGATTGACATTCCCAGATGCAAAGAAAGCTCCACCAAGTACAACTATTCTCTTCACCTTGCTTGCAAAGGATGCATCCCTTTTGATTGCCTATAAGAAAAACGAAAAGTCAATGTATATTACCATTTTAACAGGAATCACAACGACAATAACTAGTTTGTTTGATTATGGAACTCAAATAAAACTCAAGTTTAGACATGTTTTAATAAATCAAAGTCTATATTGAAGAAGCTTAAAAGTAAATAAATCTAGGAAACTTGGACTGGTAAATTCTCATATGATTAGTAAAAGTACCAGTATATGACACATGTAGTCATAATTTATTCCACATTTCATAAATATGGCGTGCACAAAAAGATTTGGACTATTAATCTGTTGGTCCTACCATGCATGGCCAATAACTTAAATGGACAGATGATTCAATAAGCCAATTAGAGGATCTTTCCCATTTAATAAGGCCTGTTGTACAGACTCATTCTTAATATCCTTTTAATTGCTAAAATTCCGAAAGGACTTGGAATGTAATAGTCAGAAAAGATATGCTACATTCGGGAGTAACAGTGGATTTAAATAGGGTTGATCCCACAAAACCAACCCCAGCTAAATGGAACAAGGCTTCGATAATGATGATGATGATGATTTTGGTCACTCAAAATTCTTCCACCAATCAGTGGCAAGAATCAGTTCACTGGAATCATTATTGGGGTATTATGTCATTCATGGAAGCAACAAGCAGACGAACAGTTTAGGTCTCCTCAATGCATGATGTGTTTATGGAGCAGGGGATCCTCTCCTGGGGATGAACTCACTTGCCACTACTTACCAGTGCCAAATTTGTCAGTGGTCCCAATGCAAGTATCGATACATCACCAGGGCTTTCAGAAACTTTATCAACTAAGAATTCAGATGCACTTTTATCAATTTTCTTTCCCTTGGGCGGTGATAAAAATATGTTCCCCATTCCGTCTGAACCATGAATAAACTCTGCAAGTCGTGGCTTTCCTCCCTATTCCAAGATAGAAGTCATGAAACAGAATCAATGAAAAGTAAATAGTCACTATTAGCTTTGACAAATACACAAGTGTAAACACGCTTTGACAACCATACAAATGCAAACATTCTACTCTTTTTAGCAACAGACCTCTCTCAGGTACACATGACAAACATGCTTAGAAAAATATACAAATGCACCAGTTTTGTTTGGTTCTTCACTAGTTCTCTTCAATAAAATTATTGTTATTAAAAAATATATATACAAATGCAAAGATTTTACTACTTTTACTAACAGAACTACTCTCTCTCTCTCTCTCTCTCTCTCTCTCTCTCTCTCTCTCTCTCTCTCTCTCTATGGGAAATATAAACGTTACACCATCCACTTCAACACTGTTTCTCTTCAACAATGACTAACAACCTGAAAACAGGCAGTTTCGAAGAGAAACTTAATGGCCGCATCCATCCAAAAAGAGAAGGAAAATAATAGTTTCCTACAATCTACCGAAGTTTGGTATCTTGATGAGCATGGTCATTCACAATGGAAACAATTAGACTGAAAATTTAAATCATGAAAACATGGGTGACTACATTTACAAACACAAGGCCCAAGCATATATAAAAAAAGAAAAAAAGAAAAAACAAGAAGAAAATAATAGATTCCTACGATCTTTCAAAGTTCGGTACTTCTATGGGCATAGTTATTCACAAGGGGTACAATTAAACTGAAAATCTAAATCATCAAAATATGGGTGGCTACATTTATTAACACAAGGCCCAAGCATATCCAAACCAAAAGGAAAAGGAAAATAATAGATTCCTACAATCTTCCAAAGTTTGGTATCTTTATGAGGATGGTCATTCATAATGGGGACAATTAGACCAAAAATCTGAATCATCAAAACATGGGTTACTACATTTACAAACACAAGACCCACACATATACAACCAAAGAAAAGGAAAATAATAGATTCCTGCAATCTTTCTAAGTTAAGTATTTCTATGAGCATCATCATTCACAATGAGGACAATTAGACTGAAAATCTGAATCATCAAAGGCCCAAGCATACAGTGCATATCATCAGGTCAAGGCTCATAGCACCTAGATTCTGAAGAACTCTGCACATGCTTCTAGAACATCAGTTGCCAATCAAGGCCTAAAGATGATCTTACATGCAATCAAAACCGGCAAATAGAGCATCAGCTAAGCTAAAAAGAACTTCTAGTCAAATCTAATCGTGATAGTAAAGTGTGAAAAGACATTTATTTAGAATTGCAGCTATCTCCTCACCTTTAGGGGCTCATTGCTACCTTCCGCAACTGAAACATCAGAACGCCCTGCGATCTCACACTATCCTTTGGCAAATTCAAACAGCAATTACTGAAATGCTCATTCCTAGAGATACCAAATTTTAACACAGAACTACAAAGAACCTAAAATCACAATTTCAAATTTATAGGTTATAAAAATAACGTAAATAAAAATTATTATAATACTACAAAGAAACGAAATATGCAGGATACACATACCAGAAGCAATGCATTGCGAGTGGCATCTTCTGTACTAACATTACCAAAAATTGTTGTCAAGCCTAGGACCTCCAAATATGGTGTTTGGAAGGCCATCAAGATGGCCATGCTATCATCTACAACTCGAGGAAAGAAGCATGAGATTTCACATAACTAAATTCAAAATAAAAGCAAGTTCATAAAGAAATCAATGAGCCATCTAAAGAATAAATATATAACAAAATGGAAGAACAGTCTTTTAAAAAAAAAAAAAAAAAAAAAAAAACAAAAAACAAAATGAAAGAACAGATTCAAGTATGTAATGCAATAAAAAAAAAAACTATCATTGTCTTAGGCTGCAGAGAATAACATTTTATTTCAGGGGGAGGCTCAGTCTTCCCTGATATCAAGTCAAGTCCACAATACCAAGTCAACTCAGGCAAGTCACATCAAGTCCCTAAAGACTTCATTGCGCCTCAATGGAAAAAAAAAAAAAAAAAAAGCAAGAAGCAAAAAATGTTAAAAGGTAGAAAAAATAGGATAAAGACTCAATTACACCTACAATTTATGGTTATAGTACTTAGATTAAATGCCATTGAGTTGTGCAGTGTTGATTTTATTGAGTTTAGATATATCATAACAAAAAAAGAAAAAGAAAAAAAAAATCAACATCCATGTCTCGATGGGTTTCCTATGAAATATTAAGTAGTAAGTTTAAAGACACTTAATTTCATATGGTCTCCAGTGTACCATAATCAATAGTATATCACCTTTATTTGATAGCGGCGGTGCATCGTACTTATGTAGATAACCTCTTTTGGAATAGTTTATATGAGACACTTATAAATAAAGTGGTCAGGACTCAGGAGGATTAACCCAACACAACTTCTTCAAATCTCTCATTTTTTTGAGTTGTTAGGGTCAATTACAATCAAGAAGCACAAAATTCAATCAAGAATCAAACATAATATCACTCTTGAAAAATGCCAAAACCTAGAAACATGCAAAAATGTGTTTCTCATAGATAGCTACCTGGCACTTTGACACAATGATTTGACATGATTGGTGAATGAAGAAGGCAATGGAAACCCAAAAAATATTCATATTAACCTTTTCCAATATTTAGAATGGGTAGAAATGCACTAAAATGAGGGTTGTAAAATCACCACTTCCATAACCGTATGTTCACTAAGGACCTGAGTCACAGTGAGTTGAAGCAGCATACTAGCGGCTGGAGTCCCAGTGTCCCACCCATTTCAGTGTATCAGAACTTAGGCTCAACTTGCGAGCACCAAGTCTAGGTCATCAACTAATGCAAATAAAATTCCGCTCAGCAGAGTATGGAACCCTTGTTAGGCTCTGTGTAACACAGAATGACCACCAGGTGGTTAGTCATGTGAAGCACCATTCAGAGTGAGTTCTATTTTTTTGCAGATATTATAATATACCATATTAAGCACATTATCTTCACAGATAATAAACATATCAGTAGGATTGTAAAAGGATACATACACCCCCAATCTTGTGCTGATTTTGTGTAATATGCCTCAGTATAAGAGAATGAAATCTCACAATCAGAACCGCCAATTTTCACATCAATATCTCTATATCTTCTAGTTAGTATGGTATCAGAGCACCACCTCAATACTTATCTCAAGATCTTTGATCCACCGTTGCAAACTTCAGATAAAGTAGTGGGCAAGTCACAACAGCTGTCCATCTCAGATCTTTCTAGTTTTTCTAGATTTCTGCACACATTAGGATTTCTCATCCTTCACCAATCATTGTAGCAAAACCATCTTATCTTCTCTCTAAACGGCCAATCAATGATAACCATAAAAAAATGTGTTCTATGTAACAGTGAGACCTAGCAGTGATTGGACTAAAGCATCAAGACTAACACCCCATGACACACTCCACTTTCTAGATTTTTAGTGCTTTTCTGGGAGGTTTTTTCATCGATTACAGGCTGGTGATAATACCCCATGGTTTAAAATAAAAAATGGCTGAGTATGAGTTCACTCGGATTTGGAACTTACCAAGACGAGTCACCCCTTGGCTGAGTCATGTGGGGGAAAGAGCCAAAAGTAATTGTTTATCCCATTCTATTGTAGTGAGAAGAAGCTCAAGGCGTTTGAGGTCCTTCTGGACTGAGAGTAGAAGATCAAAACCACATATTGTGAAAGATCTATGTATCCAAAGATTGAAGAAATAAATGGAATCACCTACTACTTAAATTCATTCAGAATGATTAAAATACATATGCCTTTAAGTTATAAAGTTATGGGACGTCAGTTTCTATTTTTAAGCCTTTCTATCATATTACTATTTTTAGGCATTTTAGGGCTGCCAATGCAACACCGGCCAAGTTGGCTCAACTCAAGGGTGACTATGTCACCCCCCAAATTCAAGTTTTAAAGCCTTGATTGTAACTTCACTTCTGTTTGGGATTTTTTCAGAGCTTAGTTTTAATCTAGATTCTAGATTGTCTAACGTTCTTATAACTGGTTCAATTAGTCTGAAACTCTAAGCAAAATTGCATCTTTAGAACTGCTGTTTAAGAAAAAAAAAAAAAGGCAGATATCCCAGATTGTGTGGAATATTGAGGTTCTGGTCCACAATCTATCAGACACCAAAGAAGTTTTATGGGTTTGAATTAGCAATCTAGATCTCATCCATTCTGAGGTTTTCATGCACATTTTCTGGCTCTTTAAGGCTAGTAGATGGATTGCTTTGAATTTCTATTTAAGAATGTTGGGTTGTTAATGGACTGCACATACTCACGGTGAACTTTGTAAATGGAGAAAATAGATGCTATTGCAATCAATCTTTATGGAAAAACTATATGACCTGGTCATTTAATTTTCAAACATCATGCGGATAATGACGGAACCAGAAAATTTTCCTTGGGCGGCCATCATGTGGAAAAGCAATTCTTGAGGGGCCACTACGTGAAAAAAGAAATTTATTTGACAGAGGGAGGATTCAATTTCTCACAACTTAAGAGGGGTTTTTTTCGGGAAATGCACACCCTCCACACCCCTACACTTCCTCCTCTTCTTCCACCAATGCATGTGGAACAGTGGAAGCATATTGCCTCCAAAGTACCAAAGATACCTAGGGCAAAGTTGAATGAGATCAAAACACCTATAAGGTGATTACATCAATTCTGGAGTTTTGTAGAATACACTATTTCAATCTCTCTACAATCATATTCCCAATCATCTGAAATTGTGAAGTCATGTGAAGAAGCTTTATCTGCAAAGAAACAAATCCCAAATATTCTATGTAGAATTGTAGATCTATAGCTGTCCAAATCATTCTTACCTAGTTCTCTATTAAGGCCTTCACAATGTGAATAGTTAGTTCTGGACAATTCACAATATGATTCACGAACTACTAGCGAACTATTCTCATAAGTTCACTTAGTCGAGTCTTATAAATCCATCATGGGGACTTACCTAAAACTCTAAGCTGCTCAAAAGCATTGCACCCAGTGTATTAACACTAGTCCATATCCAACTCCAGTAAAAGTTGGCCCCACCTTAAGATTGAACACCAGTAAAATAAGAGATTTTATTTTCGGTTTTTATTTTAACCATGTGTTCTACACATCATCAATCAGACTATGGGCCCAACTCTGGTTGATGTAAAATTAAGCATAGATTAAATGTAAGCAAGAACATTTATTTTGTGTGGTTTATATTTAGATGTGTGCCCTAGTGATGGATATACAGCATAGATATAGATGAATTAGCTCATCGAACTTGTTTAAAATCAAGCTACATCTAGAAGTATGAATTGGAAGCTCAAAATCAAATGCAAATTAATCTAACTGCAAACCAGGTAGCTATGGTCTAAATATATTTAAAGGTCGCAAAAATGTGCAAGAGCTGAAGTATTTGGGCACTTCAGCTAACAAGGATTCGGCGCTTCTCCAATCTATTCGAAAGGAAATGAACATGAAACACATGAGAATCAGTCATTGATGAATCTCCGACCTGAGTATGAGTCTGTCAAGCCTACCCTTACTAATGGGAAACTGCTTTGGATCTTGATAATGTGTCTGAGATTCTAAGGAAAGAGTTGTGCCTTCAATCGCAAGCCATGATAAATCTAAGTAAAACATTTTGTTGCCATAAAATTCTGTAAGTATTCTGGACAACGCAATTTATACCATTGGGGCAATATATAGAAATAATGATATCTTTAATAATATTCGGTGCTATGAAAAGATTTGGACATACTGCTCACAATTGCAAACAGCAGAAATTCAACCTGGACAAATTGGTTGTTAGGTCAGGGCCAGGTGTCTGAGTGTACCTGCTTTGTCAATTTGTTAGACCAGAAAAGCATATTTCTTGGTTATCCTTCTAACCAAAAGGGATACAAGTACGAGTGCTACCACTCAAAGGGAGAACAAGTGTTTTGATGGATGACAGGTTCTTTGAATTGTTCCATATTTTTAATCCCATTTTAATGAAAGTTCTTGTCACAGGGAGACTAGTCATGTCCTTTCTCTTCCTCCACTTTCTTCATTTTTTTTATACAAGTTCAAATTCTGATTCAAATCTTAGAACTCAAGAAATCAGAAGTGAAGATCTTTCAACATCTCAATTTGTATTTGTCGACGATATAGGGTCCAATAAGTAGATAATGACCAATAGCTTCCTCCAGAGTCAGTTAACTCTCTCAGCCTTGCTATTGCTGCTTCTGCTCCTGTTATTGATGTTACTTCTAGTGTTAATTATTCTAAATTACCTATTGCCTTGAGAAGGTAAACATTCTGCATTGTATTCGCTTACTTCATTAAAAAAGTTACCACCGGTCCAAAAAAAATAAAAAAAGAAAAAAAAACAAGAAATGCAAGCATTCTGTACAGAACACCCTATAAATAGTTTATACCATATCAAGCTATTCCTTCTACCCACAAAAGATATCTAAATGCTCTTATTGCAGATGTTATAGCTTTTAGTGATCAAGAAGCTCTAGTACCAACTTCAAAATCATATATAAATGATGTATATGAAAGATGAAAGTAGAGAATAAGAAGAATAAATTAGGAGAAGAATAGGCGGTGTTCTGTTTACTGCTTCATGACTCAGCTCTTATTAATATTTTGTAGTGCCACTTAGCTCAAAGACCAAAATACCCTTATTAACTTCATATGTGACATCGAAGCCATTAATTTAGGAAAAATAACAAGAACATCATACTGTTATGTAGATTATGTTTCGACATGCACACATACATATTATATACAGCGGGATATGATCCTAAGCTAATTCCTCCCAACTGTTGTTAAGTCCAAACTGTACATAGACCCTACTCTCAATCAATTATTCTTGACCAAAACCTCATTCCAATCAGATTCATTCCCATCTTTGGATTGTCCTCTGTACAACATGACTTGAAAATGGAGAAACCCTTCTAGTCAAGATATCCTTCTGAATTACCATTTTAGCCCCCACCTTCCAAGTCTTTTATGTTCAGTAAATGGTATATGCCCAAATTGAATCACAACTGCAGCAATATTCAATATTAGTTTGCATCAATTGATATCCTCCACCCCCATCTCACCCCTTTTTTTTAATGACAGAAATCCTCCGCCCTTGAAATTGTTATACTCATGAGGCCTATAATCAGCGTTACCATCCCATCCCTACACTGTGGCATGAGTCGTAGTATGACTCCACAGCATTGGCCTTACTTCTAACTAAGACTGGATAATTGTCTTCAGCCAGGCTTGCGATTTCACCCCTTGTATCTCATTTTCCTAGGCAATGGACAGCTCTACACAACAACACATCCAACAGTCTGCATTAGCTTGACAAAAGCTAAAAAAAGTAATATGGGTGGTTAAAATCTCTCCGCAGGAGATCCATCTAAGTCAGATCCAATCACCTCGCCAACTCATGGACCCCACTTCTACCATCTGAAAGCCCAAGTACTTAGTTCATTCCACCCAAATCATTCCCAACCATAGTGACATACACCATCAGATCAATCAAGCTCAATTTCCTTCTCCAAGCACCTTCCAACTGTGTTCCAGGGCTCTTATCAGATCATGTCCAAAATACAAAATACAACACAATTGCTTCTTCTACGCGTGATCAATCCAACATTTCAGAAAGCTTCAAAATTGGGGCCAGTTCCTATACAAATGGGGGCGATCGCAAAAAGCAATTCAGATAAAAGTGGACACGTTGTGCATACGGTAATGGAGACATTATAGAATCATTCCCCTTCTACCATCTGAAAGCTAAACGATTTAACCCAGTCCACCCAAATCATTCCCAACTACAGTAACATACACAATCAGATCAGATCGAC
Source organism: Camphora micrantha (assembly GCA_003546025.1). Lineage (NCBI taxonomy): Eukaryota > Viridiplantae > Streptophyta > Magnoliopsida > Laurales > Lauraceae > Camphora > Camphora micrantha. The sequence goes on along the minus strand of QPKB01000012.1, from coordinate 28,085,201 downwards.
CATATGCGATCTCTCTCTACTGGTAAGATGCCATGAACAATGAGCACCTTCCAACTGTTCTCCAAGCTCTAATCAGATCATAATATTCTGTACTCGTGATCAATCCAATGGTTCATATAACTCCTATTCGAGCTAAATTGAGGTCAGTTCCTACAGACCGATCAAAGTGGGAATGTTGTGAATCTGGTAATGAAATGAAGACTTCAAAATCTGCATTCGTTCGATTGTGATTTTAAAAACACCATTCGATGAGAAAAGAAAAAAAAGGAAAACAAAGAGTGGGGTGTTGGAAATCAAACAAAAAGAAATACCTATTCCAGGATCGGTGTCTATGATGACCTTTTCACGTTTTGAAAGCGGCATCTGCTTGTCATTCTCCATTTCCATCAATCCAAACAGAAGTTGAGAAAGAGAAATCCAACAAGGAACAAACAAATCCCCAGAGATAGAGAAAGAGATGGAGACTTTTCCCTCTTCTCTGTTTTGAGTTTTTCTACGTTGGGGGTTGTGTTTTCTATGGGTTTTAAAGAGGAGACAGAGGAGAAGAGAAACGTCGACTTGCCGTTTCTTCGGTTAAAGTCGACGGCTGGGACGGCGTTCAGACGTGGGGTTGTTGGATTGGACAATGTTGACTCCTTGGCTCTTCCTTGGATTCAAGGCATATTCTCTAGAGGACTCTCCCTCTATATACTATGATGGCCTGCACGTTCAAAAAAAAGAAAAACCAAAAAAAGAAGGAAAAAAGAAAAAGAAAAGAAAGGTGGGCCCACTATAATCAATTTTCTCTCTTTTGTACACTTACTCCTACTTAAATTGGAAACAGTGTTAAATTGACTTCGATAAAAACATTAGTCTCCAATGAATTTATCATTTTGCAACCATTCTTCTGCAGAAAAAGCAGGAACGAATGAGCAGAAATGCTTCTTAATGCTACAATAAATAAATTTTATGATTGGTGAAGCTACTTGTCTACAAAAAAAGATTAAAAAAAAACATCGTTGATTCTTCTCACGATTCCAAAAAATGTATATTTTTAATGAAAACTAGGGTCTGATTTAGTTTTCGGTAGAACATAGAAAAGATTCTCCATAGATTTAATTTTTCATGGTTAGATTGAAGGGAATTTTACAAAAAAAAAAATACTCTTAAACTTGGATTAAACAATTTAGTTAATGAAGACATGAAAATGACCGATTAGGTGGTCGTACTATTTTTTTTTTATACCAAAAATGCCCCCTAACGATATCGTCACTGTAGGTGCAAAAAATGTAACCTACAAGATTAGAGGATGCCTTATAGGACTTAACCAAATGACAGTCGAGAGTTAGCTACTTCCAGCTCCCGGGACCTGAAAGGGAAGAGAAAAAGATCAAAGGACCCTAGCTGTGGGCAGCACAGGGCTCTCCGATGCCTTAGTTAGTGCAGGGACTGAGTTAAGGATGGAGAAGAAGAGAAGCAGAATGCATGTATGTTATGTTATGCGTACCTGGTTTAGATTCTATCTCTGCTTATATAAGAGTGCTTCTAGATATTTTACCATGGGCTTGATGATCTGGCTGCTGAGGTCATCAGCCCACAAAATAATAAATGAAGGTCCATCACAGCCCACATTATAATTAATGAGAGTCCATCACAGCCCACAAAGCATTAAATGCCAGTCTGATCAGCCCATGTTGCATTAAATGCCAGTCACATTGAACCTGATCTTGTCATGACTTATTGGTAGCAAAGGTCCCATCGGATCCCTTCTTGGGCCTCCCCTTGATGGGGTTACAGCCGCTGGATGCTGCTTTGTCAGAGGCCTGATGAAGACCTTGGACGGCTAGGATGACATCTGTTCCATCGATATGTGCTCGGAGGCAGGAGATAGTTGCTAGCACGCGTCTCGGCTGGCAGTCTTCTTAGCTGCAGCCGAAATGCGCGTCTGAGGGCTAAAGCGCGTAGCCGAGGTCATCCTCAGCTGGACTGAGGTCACAACACTAGTCCCGGCTAGTGTGCTGGCGCTGTAGCCGAGATGCGCTCAGCCGGACTGAGGTCACAACACTGGTCCTGGCTAGCGTGCTGGCGCTGTAGCCGAGATGCGCTCAGCCGGACTGATAACCAGAATCGTATTGTAGTTAAACATAATCTTGGGATATTTATGAACTTCCTCACACAATAGCCCCCTAGCTTGTGACTCCTTTAGAGTCTCGGATTCTTTGGAGTCGGAAGCTACAATGGTACTACTGGAGATCTCGTTTTGATGACAACTGGTGTTTGATCTTCATCCAAAAATTTTCCCGCCCAAGGCAATAAATGCTGTGCCTTAATCATCAAGAAACTGAATAGGCAATGCCACGCGTCTCCATCTGGTTGACTGTGCCGCCAGGCAGAGGGCCAGTACAGCTGCTTGATGCGACGTTTCGAATTTCGAAAATGGCGCCTTGAAACGACGTCCCATCTCCTACATATAGTAGTACTGTCGTCTTCTTCCTCTTCTTTATCTCTTGCTTCCAAAGAACCTTCTCAGAGCTTCCCATCATAAAAGAGGTTGCAGCGACGTGCACCTGAGAGACTTCTTCGTTTGCATTCTATCCGGCTGTAAGTTCTACTTCTCTCTAAGGTTTCTTCCTTTGGGTAACCTTCTTCTTCGTATATGGGGATTTACAGTCACTGGCTGGAGAATGCCATAGTCATAGAGGGGCTTAGGATGGCCTACCAGATACCAGAGGATGTGCTGGTCAGACGAGCGGACCCTGCAGATTATGCACTCCGCTCGTACTCGGAGGGTTGGATGCCCTTTCCGTTGATCGCCATCATAGAGGGAGGAGTTAGGTTTCCCCTAGATCCGCTCCTCAGGGCCTGCCTCAGCGCTTGGGCTATCAACTCGTGCCAGCTATCGCCCAATAGCTACAAGATCATTATAGGCACGCCCGTGCTGAACAAGAGGCTAGGTATCGACCTCGGCGTCCATGACATTGAGGACGTCTAAGATATCTGCAAGTCCAGGGAGGATAGTTATTACCTCCGAGTCAGGCCTCGTCGCACGGGCTTCATCACGGCGCTTGAAGACTCAAGCAAGTATGCCGGAGACGACCTCTTATGTGTCTCGGGGAACTGGGAGTTCGGCGCCGAGGCGAATAGGGCGAATAGAGTCTCGCGTCATCCCGGGGTTGTTCCAAGTAATCACCTCATTCACTCTAAGCTTGTCCCTTTTCCTTTTTTATTCCTTAACCTGCCGGACTGATATCCCTGCGGTTCGTTTTGCAGCTTCCCGCGAAAGAAAACAACTGGTTAGGCGAGCCGGCTGGAAAAGGAACGACGAGTGGCACCGAAAAATTACAAGGTGCACCAAGTTCTCCAACAGATCGGCTTGGGTGCTATTGGGCTACGAGCCGAAGTACCGGGGGTATTACAAAAGACCCGAACCGCTCCAGCAGCCACTTCGAGGGGAGAACCCGGGGACGAGCGAGCCCGTGGTTGGCAGTCGATCGGAGGCTATGTTTGAAGAGGGGGGGCCTTCCCGGGCTGCGACCTCCAGTGCTGAAGTATCGCTCGAGCCGCGATCCTCTCCCGAGCCGCAATCAAGCGGCACCCCCTTGAGAAGAGCCCGTCGCTCCTCACCGGATTTGGGTGAAATGTCGTAGGTCCCAGCGTTCGTGGATTTAGAGGCGTTGGTACTCGGGGGCGAGGACGAATCTCCTCCGTCGGCAGTTCTGGATACCGCCGGACGCTCAGCCCCCAGCCCTATCGTGGCCCCTATGGTCGTGGAAGAGGAAGTGCCGGCTCCACACCTAAGTCCAGAGGTTCGACAGTCCCCCGAGGTCGAGCGCAATGAGAGCTCCTCAAGGAAAAGACCAAGGGAGGATAGGGAGAGCTCAGGAGGAGCACCGCTGCCGGCCGAGCCGGCGCTTTGGACGCCAAGCTTTCTGCTCGAGCCAAGGAGGCCTATGACAGTGGAGGATTGTATCTACAAGAGGCCGGACTCCCTCGTGCTCGAGGCGCTCGGCCATGCTTGCGCGCTCCCGCGCGACATGGCTCGGCTGGAGAAAATGAGCGACCCGAGGTTGCTGACGTCGCTGCTGCATTCCTGCTTTCAGGCAATCTTCTTGACTGTACTCGCCCCTTTTTTACAAGTGCTCCATTTCGGCTACTAATTTGCTTTTCTGATTTTTTTTTACAGACATTGCAGAAGTCGATGGTAGTCATCGACAGATTCAACAAGCAAGGTTCCTTGGTTGCCAGCCTCGCCGAGGAGAAGAAGGAGCTCGAAGAGGCGTTGGGGGCAAGCACTTCAAAGGCTGACCAGCTAGAGGGGCTCAAAGGCGATCTCCAGGCTAAACTTGGGGAGGTGGCCGTGGAGATTGAGAGCGAGAAGCTGAAAAACGCCAACCTCGAGGCCTTGGTGGAGAGCCTGAGAAGCGACTTTCATGCTGAGTCGAGGCGGGCGGACGAGGCGGAGGCTAGGATCAAGTCTGAAAACGAAGCCGCCTTCAGGGACGCGGCGAGCCAAGCGATCGCTTACTACGGCGCGAAGGTTTTCCTTGTCCGGGACAAGACATGGCTGAAAGCATGGCGCGCCGCCCTGAGGGAAGCGGGAATTTTGGAGGATCATCCATCCTTCGTGAATCCGCCAAGCTGTCCCGGTCCATCAGCCCCAGATAACAGAGTCATCATTGAAGCTTCGACTGACGTCCCCAGCAGCCCAGCTCCTCGGGAAGCTTCAGCTGACATCCCCAGCAACTCAGCTCCTCGGGAAGCTTCGGCCGACATCCCCAGCAACTTAGCTCCTCGGGAGCCTTGAAGTTTTTTTGTTTTTTTTTATCAATAGTGCTGTAAAAGCTCCCCTTTTTTTTTTTGTACTCCGGAATGTAACAAATCTTTTAGCAATAAAAATCAACTTTTCTCCAGTGCTCTTCTGCTCTTTTTTTTTGTTTGCTTGATTTCCCACTTAGCAGCATCTGGATCCGGTTTTAGCAAAGCTTGCCGGGACCGACCCTTAGGCAATTAGGCTTTATGCCGAGGTGGTGCATGGACCGACCGTCAGGCAATTAGGCTTCATGCCGAGGTGGTGCGTGGACCGACCGTCAAGCAATCTCATGTGGCCCATAGGCTTCATGCTGAGGTGGTGCATGGACCGACCGTGAGGCAGTCTCATGTGGTCCGTAGGCTTCATGCCGAGGTGGTGCATGGACCGACCGTCAGGCAATCTCATCAGTAACCCTTAGGCTTCATGTCTAGGTGGTGCATGGACCGACCGTCAGGCAATCTCATCAGTGGCCCGTAGCCTTCATGCCGAGGTGGTGCATGGACCGACCGTCAGGCAATCTCATGCAGCCCGTAGGCTTCATGCCGAGGTGGTGCATGGACCGACCATCAGGCAATCTCATCAGTGGCCCTTAGGCTACATGCCTAGGTGGTGCATGGACCGACCGTCAGGCAATCTCATGTGGCCCGTAGGCTTCATACCGAGGTGGTGCATGGACCGACCGTCAGGCAATCTCATCAGTGGCCCTTAGGCTTCATGCCGAGGTGGTGCATGGACCGACCGTCAGGCAATCTCATCAGTGGCCCTTAGGCTTCATGCCGAGGTGGTGCATGGACCGACCGTCAGGCAATCTCATCAGTGGCCCGTAGGCTTCATGCCGAGGTGGTGCATGGACCGACCGTCAGGCAATCTCATGTGGCCCGTAGGCTTCATGCTGAGGTGGTGCATGGACCGACCATCAGGCAATCTCATCATGGCGTTGTCGCCGAGCTGCAGACTATTGTTCCTAAATTTGGTAACAATGGGGACAAGAACAAGAACTGAAATTGCTTTCATTAATCTTGGGAAACTTGAATACAGGCTCAAAAATAGAACTTTTTGAGGTGTGATACATTCCATAGCCGCGGCAATTGTCAGTCATCCATATCTTCAAGCTTGTAAGCTGACTGTCCAGCAATGGCAACTACCTTGAACGGTCCGTGCCAGTTTGGTGCAAGCTTGCCTTGACTTGGGTCTCAATCTCCTGGGAGTGTCTTCTTTAGAACTAGCTCTCCAATTGAGAACCTTCTCTCCTTGACCTTTCTGTTATAGCCCCTTGCCAGTTGCTGTTGATAGGCAGCCAGTCTGATAGCTGCTGCTTCTCTGCGTTCATCAGCGAAATCCAATTCCCGAGTAAGGCTTGTTTCGTTCTGGCCTTGGTCAAAGAGTTCTGATCTTAGGGTCGGGAGACCAACCTCAAGAGGAATAACTGCTTCCATCCCATAAGCGAGGGAAAAAGGGGTTGCCGAAGTGGAACGTCTTGGAGTCGTTCTGTAAGCCCACAAGACGCTTGGAAGCTCTTCTGCCCATCTTCCTTTAGCTTGATCCAATCATTTCTTCAGTCCATCAAGTACCACTTTATTGGAGATCTCTGCTTGGCCGTTGCTCCGCGAGTATGCCGGAGTGGAATAGTGGTTTCTGATGCCGAGCTCTTGGGAGAAATTCCTGAAGAAGGCGGAATCAAATTGGGTGCCATTATCTGAGATCAGGACTCTTGGGATGCCGAACCTCGTGATGATGTTCTTCCAAACAAAATTTTTCGTGTCATGCTCTGTGATGGAAGACAGTGATTCCGCTTCTATCCATTTGGTGAAATAATCGGTGGCCACTATCAACCACCTCTTATTTCCCGGAGCTCGGTGGAGTGGTCCCACGATGTCCAGCCCCCACTGGGCGAAGGGCCACGGGCTGGAGAGCGGACTTAGATCTTGCGCTGGTTGATGGAGAGAATGGGAAAATTTCTGGCACTTCTCACATTTTTTAGCATACAACTGTGCATCCTTTTGCAGATTTATGGCCACCAATACCCCTGGCTAATTGCTCGGTATGCTAACGATCTCCCTCCTATGTGGCTTCCACAGATCCCTTCGTGTATTTCATAGAGAAAATCTTCAACTTTGCTTGGGTGAATACACTGAAGGTATGGGGCCAGTGAATGACTTCCTATAGAGCTTGCCTTCGGGAGACAACCAGAACCGTGCTGCTTTTAGTCTAATTCGGTGGGCCTCACTCTTGTCTTCGGGGAGCTAGTCGTCCTTAAGATAGGATATGATCGGATCCATCCAGCTTGGGCCGAAGTCAAGGCAGAGGACTTCCCGAGGTGGATGAAGCTCTATACTGGGCCTCGCTAATGATCCGACTTCGATGGTTCTTCTCTTTCCTGCCTCGACGGCGGAGGCTAAACTGACAAGGGCATCGGCGTGAGAATTTGATTCTCTGCCAATCCGTCTGATTTTGGCTGTCTGGAACTCTGAGAGGAGCTTTTTTGCTAGGACGAGGTAGGCAGTCATCCTGTCGTCCCAAGCTTGGTAGTCTCCGGTCAACTGGTTCGTCACTAGTTGGGAATCACTGAAGATAACTAGCTGCCGAGCTCCGAGGATTTTGGCGCTGCTCAGTCCTGCTAATAGGGCTTCATACTCCGCCTCATTATTCGACGCCTTGAAATCCAGGGTTAGAGCCTGTTCGATGACTAGCTCCTCTAGGGATTGGAGGACAGCACCGGCGCCAGCTCTCCTGGTGGTTGATGATCCGTCGACGAAGACTTTCCAGACCGAGGCCAGAGATTGGCTCTGAGGTAGTTCATCAGTCTTTATGGGCGATGCCTCAGGTTCACTACCCCCCGGCTCAGCGCCGAGCTGGGATGGTGCCGAAGTTGGAGGTATAAACTCTACAATGAAATCTGCCAGAATCTGGGCCTTAATTGCTGTCCTGGGTTGGTATTGGATATCATACTGCCCGAGTTCAATTGCCCAACGCGAAAGCCTTCCTGAAAAATCAATTTTTCGAAAGATAGATTTGAGTGGGTGTTTTGTGACCACCACTATAGTGTGAGTTTGGAAATAATGGGAGAGCTTGCGAGAGGCACTAACTAGTGCTAACGCGAGTTTCCCCAATTGCAAATACCTGGTCTCGGGGCTTTGGAGTTGAAAGTAAAGGGGGTGAAGAGAGGTAGGCCTTGAGTGCTTGCAAGGCCAGGTCACACTCGGGAGTCCACTGGAATTTTGAATTTTTTCTTAGAAGTTTAAAGAAGGGCTGGCACTTATCTGAGGATCTGCTGATGAATCAGTTCAGTGCGACAGCTATGCCAGTGAGCTTCTGGACTTCTTTTGCAGTGGTCGGGCTCTGCACCCTGAGGATGGCGGAAATTTGATCCGGATTTGCTTCAATTCCTCTTCGCGTGACCAAGCTTCCAAGGAACTTGCCGGAACCGACGCCAAAAGCACACTTGGATGCATTTAGCTTCAACTTGTATTTTTTCAAGATGGCGAACACTTCAGTTAGGTCTGCCATATGGTTTGCGGCCTGCTTAGACTTGACGACCATATCATCAATGTATACCTCGACGATTTTGCCGAGCTGCGCCTCGAACATTTTGGTGACGAGGCGCTGGTATGTAGCTCCTACATTCTTTAATCCGAAAGGCATCACCTTGTAACAGTATGTGCCCCTGGGTGTTATGAACGCAGTCTTCTCTTCATCCGAACTGTACAAGGGTATTTGGTGATAGCCCCGATACGCGTCGAGGAAGCTCATCCGGTCGTGGCCAGCGGTGGCGTTGATCATCTGATCAATCTTAGAGAGTGGGAAGCTGTCCTTGGGGTAGGCTTTGATCGGTAAAATCGACGCACACCCTCCACTTGCCAGTTTTCTTTTTGACCACCACTGTGTTGGCCAGCCAGACCGGGTATTGCACCTCTCTGACCACTCCGGCTTCGAGTAATTTGCCAACTTCCTCGACCACGGCCTCTGTCTGCGGCACCCCAGCCCTGCGAGCCTTCTGCATCACTGGCTTGTGCCTGTGGTCTACATTCAGCTTATGGCACATGACCTCGGGGTCAATGCCAGGCATCTCTTCTGGGGTCCAGGCAAAGGCTTCTTTATTTCGGAACAGGAACTCGATCAGCTCGGATCGTTCTGGCTCGGTAAGCTGGCTGCCGAGCAGAAAGAACTTCTCTGGGTCGCGTGGGTCGATCCTGATCTAGAAGCGTTCCTTCTTGGAAATAAAGGAAAGAGTGTAGAAAAGTTACAGGGTGGAAGGAGAAGTTGCTATCACAAGTTGGTAGAGAGATTTTAGAGAAAGTTGTAGCACAAGCAATTCCAACCTATGCAATGAGTTATTTCAAACTACCTTCCGGTCTTTGCAAAGAATCAGCAAGTATGATGGCCAGATTTTGGTGGGGACAGCGTAATAATGAAAGGAAGATTCATTGGGCTAGCTGGGACAAATTATGAGTCCAAACATATTGGGGGCATGGGGTTTAGATAGTTGGAAGCCTTCGACTTAGCTCGCCTAGCCATGCAAGGATGGTGGCTCATGAATAACCATCAATCCTTATTCTACAAGGTATTTAAAACAAGATACTTTCCTCATGCTTGATTTTTTAGTAGATCAAAACTTGTGTCTTAATTATTTCTCTTCACATGAGGTGTTGATAGCAAGTCAAGTCTATTTCCTGACTTGAATAAGTTAACTTTCTCATCAAGTTGAAAACTTTGTTTTTACAAAAAAAAAAAAAAAAAAAAAAAGAGTTAAAATTTTGGGTTTTAAAAATGGTTCCACCTGATATTAATACCGTCACGCTAAAAACAAAAAAACTAGATTGGTTATAATTTTTCACAAATAAATTTAGTGATGACTGGGTATAATTCTTAATTATTCCTGACTACTTCTTTCATCATCTTAGATCTTATGGTTAATAATACTGTGCAAGAGAGTTGAGTTTTAACGAACTGGTTAGTCGCAGCCTTCTCATTTACTTTCTCACCAATGTAATCTAGCAAATCCTTTGTATGACCCTCTCTATTTGTCTTACATAAATGGAACATTTATTCTTGGTATGACTTTCTCTATTGTTCTGTGTAAGTTTTATAATCAATCACCCATTATATTTTATAGGACTGACATATCCTGTTAACGTCCCATGTGTTATTGATGTGGTAAGTTATGCCCTAGTTTTAACATATTTATCTAGGTATTTATAGGCAAATTATGCAGATAACACACTTTTTTTTGTGCCCTGTTGGTTCTTAAAGGGCTCATCTTTGAGAGATCAAATCCCGTACACTTATCCATCTTGAATAGGCTCTTGCCCTAATTTTACACTTTTGTAGGCACATAGTCATCGTAAGATTTCCTCACAAGTTTGGATGATGAATAGCTATTAGAATTTGACAACCTAAAACTAACGCTAGGATTATTTAATTACTTGATACTAATTTATGTCCTAACCTTTTCATGGCCGTGCTTTCGTGGATTCGCATGCTCAAAGTAAAGGGCACACTCTCTCTTAAACATAAACACGCGAATCCAAAATAATGAACATATTTTGCAAGATCATGGCGGAACTACCATACAGCGTCGCTGATGGTAGTATGGTGCAACGCTAATGTTAGCAACTTGGGTGGGACTCACCTTTTGAAAATCCAAATCATTCAATAGCCATAAAAAACCATTGTACGCTATGTATCTAAATATTCAAAGTTGATTTCATCGAGCCAACCAATGGATTGACACTGGATTTTATACACGAGAGACTCCTTCTATTTATCCCCATTAAAGAGGAAGTAAAGAAAATTAATCACAAATTTCATATTTAGTTTATCCAACAGTGGCCATCTCACTAATTTGAATAATGATTTATTATTTGATTACTAAAATTGGTGCCAAGGCTAACTAGAGATTTGGATTTTCTAAAAGAGGGCTCCACACATGTATTAAGCATGGCTCCTGCACCATAGTACCATGCAGCGCCCTACACCCCAAGGGAGACAGGCATGCCCTGTGACACAGCTTTTAAGTTTTAAAATATAAGAAGTAAAAAATAATACATTTGTTGCATGTGAGTGGATCTCACCACATGGATTCTTCAAGGCAAGAAAGTCACATGCATGTGTCTGAACAAATATATATTGAAACACAAATGACACATGTGTCAGCTTACACTTTACCAAACTGGTTCCACTGAGGCAGTGACCATGAGCTCGGCACCAAAATGGTGGGCCACTGGCCGACAGTTGCAAGAATCGGCTATATTTTTAACATGTAAATTTGTTTGATTCTGTGTTGTATCCTTGTAACTTTTTCTTAATAATACAGGAATCAATTCACATAGGAGAGCCATTGATACCATTATGTGCAAGTTAGATTAGGTATGGAAGTCCAGTCACTAATCCATCATTGCAGCTCAGCTGGTAGAAAGAGAAAAGAAAATAAAAAGAATTAGAAAACAAAAATCCCAAATCACACAAGGAGCCTGGGACCAATGAGACCCAGCAGTGGGAAAGAAGCCAACACCTGCTGAAGAGAAGCCTCAATCATGAGAAAAGTTGCTGTTCCCTTGAGAAGGGGAAGCCCAGGGATGGAGCCCTCACCGTTCTCAGTTATGTGAGAAGCGAAGTACCTGACCAACTGGCCAACTCCTGTTCTCTAATTGGACATAAGACAAAAAATTAAAGTTCGAATTGAACGAATCGTGATCCTCTGGGTGCCTCTGAGTGGGTATACGCACGGTGACCGTGGGTGAATCAACCACGGTCCGCCACATCACCATAGAATTTTTACCTCACTGGTACCGGACTCGAGTTGAACCGTTTTATTTTCGCCCAGGATGACATTCCCAACTCAATAATAAATGTGTTGAGACGGGTTGGGTCCGCTGTTGCCATTTGACGCCCCGGCCAGACTAATTATAGCATGACCCACACTTCCAACCCACATCAAACTGTTTAATTAAGTGATTAGACTGACCCTTTTAACTTTAAGATAGGGTTTGGGTTGACATTCTTAACCCAATTAGTAAATGGGTCAGTTTGAGTTGAGCCTATACATGTTTCATCAAAGCTTAATTGAATCTGATCCAACCAATTGCCACCAATATTGATAACATAAAATAGATGTTTCCAATTAACTGCCGTATAGTTAAAGAGGTACAACTCAGGTGGTTTGGGCTTCATATTAGCTAAACCCACGCCTGTTCTGATTTTCAAGAGGGTGAAACCCAATCCCAAATCGCAATTGAATGAAATTGAACTTACCCAACCGAAGACCAACCAGAATTGTAAATCATATTAACCCAATCGAAGACTAACCAGAATTGGAAATCATACCAAGTGTGATTTGCGTTAAATCTGAATGACTCGGGTAATGTGGAGAAACAGTTTTGAGTTTTACATAAAAAAATATTGTATGTACCACCTCACACAAACACACAATATACATTCATTTATCTATTTATAAAACAGAGCTAACTGAGTTGAATTTTCAGTTGAATTTGGGTACCCAAGTAAACTCTCAAACTCAACATAATTTCATTCAGGCTTCAAAATCTAGGCACAAAGCTGAATAAAAACCCAACCAAAGTCTCAGTTTTAGCCCTAGATCTGGTCATGCAGGTTTGAAATTGGCTGGACCCAAGTTGCCTCCAAAATGCCAGGAAATCTGCAGCCGTTTGATAGAATAATGCTACCCAGGTAAATGCCCTCCATTGCTTGGCATAAAAGACGCACCACTCTAAAGTGTGGGGATCACTTTTCACCATTTAAGTTCACGATGGATGGCTAGGATCTTATAAAGGCAAATCATCACTTTTTGAACCACTGTTCTATGTAGAAGTCTTTAAAACAGCAAATAGGGTGTGAGGTGCATTATAAAGGTGAACACCCTAACCAGCCAAGCTACAATTGAGACAAACATTTATAAAATGTAATGTCTAGGTATGTTTCTTTAATAAGTACATATAGCTCATAAAGGGGCAGCAAACCTAATGTGTAGGACCGTTACTCCCGTGTCAGTACTGGTAAATCACTACTCTATCCATCTCCAATTGGGAAGGGCAAGGACAAGGGCACAGAGAACCTAGGTCTTGGAACCAACCTTTAGTGCATGGTTTTTTTTTTTTTTTTTTTTTTAATTTCACTAGTAAAGATAAAGAGAACAGGCATGTTTTTTTTTACATGTATGATAAAGTAAATGTGAATGCCACATCATGATAAAGGTGAGGTAAAGTAAGATGTAATAAAATATGTGGTGAAGTGGGAGACAGTAAAACATAAGCCTTAGTATCGACTTAACCACACTTTACCATGCTTTTATGAGGGGAAGAAAAAATACCTTGTGGTCAAGTGTGGTGAAATATGTCACATGCAAACATAGTAAAGGGAGAAATGTCACATCTGGGCTACCTTTATTTTATCTTCACTTCGCTGGAAACTAAACAAATAGTTGAAGTACTTCTAAGTAAGAGAAAAGGGTTGAATCACAAGGGTTCAGGCCAAGCTGCATCAAAGCATGTCTAACTTCAGCTGACTATAGAAAATGGTAAGACCGATTAGTATTAGATATATCCCATAAACAAGTTGGAGCAGTTGAACGTTAATGTCCATCTATCACCATCACTTTATGGCGGCAAATTGGAGTCATAAAACCGATAAAAAAAAAAAAAAAAATGGAGTCATAGAAGTATACATATTTCAGAAGATAAACAGGCTCAATAAATTGGTACAAATCATTGAAATTACAGAATCCATACAAATCTTCAACAGGCCTCGGATGGATTTGAAGAGAAACAGTGAGTATCCCAAATTGAATAATTTTCAACAGGATTTACTGAAAAGGCTTTCTTACACTTTCCAATACTCAAAAGAAAAAAGTTATAATTTTTTTTTTTTTTTTTTTTTATTAAAGCAAGAAGTTTACGTGAGAGTAGAAGCCCTAAAGTATACTGAATAAATTTTCATGTAGGATACTGATTTTCCCCAATAGTGAAAATTCATCACAAAATGTTGTCATCGTCATTGAAGCCTCATCATGTCAGCTATTTTGGACGCTGTGTGAGTTCTATTCATTTTGTCATCCCTACTTAGGGAAAGCTACAATCTTTGATCCTTCATGGTCACTTTTTACTACTACATTTGAACTCTTCCACTTTTGTCTCTCTGATCTTTGTAGTTGGCAGTGGTACTTCAATTCTTAAAGAAGAGCTGTTTCATCAAATTGCAGAATTTTCCATCAGCAGTACAAAGAATGAAATTGTACTGGAAGCGACTATATAGAGGCACCTGTACGGAAACTTACATGCAAGCAAAAAATGCACCGACAGCTCCCCTCTTCTCAAGGTAAAACATTGGACTGTTAGTCAACAATGGATCACATGACAGGTAAAGACGATAATTTTCAACCTGATCATGAAATATCAATCAATATAAGTGACATTTGGGGTAGTTTCTAGTCACTATTTTCAATGGCATGCTGGTCCAACATTTACCTTGAGAAGAGGGAACGGTCCATTCTTCTCAATTTCACTGTAATTTAACTTCCAGGCCTTCTGCCTGCGCATATAATCATGTTTCTACATATTTTTTTTGGGGTAAAACATTTCTCTAGATGTTAATATGGAATAAGTGATCATTGAAAGACCCACCTACATATGACATACAAACCAAAACTGGACAGATCCCTTCTGGAAGGAGCAGAACCCAACCCATGCTGAAAAGTACACATCCTAACTTCTTATTTTGGCAAGGAAATACAATTACACAATAACCATCTACTTTTGCCCCCTCTTGGATGAACCCTAGCCCCAAAATCAGGAAAGCGTATGAGTTGACCATCTGATCTACAGAAGGGAATGCTTAGAATATTTCTTAGGGCCCATTTGTTTCATGGAATTGAATTGTAGGTATCCAACAAAATGTATTTCTAATAGTGGCTAAAAATGAAAAAAAATAAAGGTAGATATCCGTACATGGCCATCAAATAATCTCCCTTTTACTGGAAGATAAATGAAGGGGACATGGAAAATGATTTACTAGTGTGATGGATGGTTATCCGTTTTCCATCGCCACTAAAATCAGTTTCCATTAAAGGGGATGCTATTGGATGGCCATTTATCGATATTCACCTTTGTTTCTTCAATTTTAACCACCTGTAGGAAACATTTCATAGAATTCCTTGGAATTCAATTCCATTCAAACAAACAGGCCCTTAGGAAAAGAAAATGATTAATAAAAGTGTTTTTCTCAAAGTGGGTGGACAGTCTTGGCCAGACGAGCTATCACTGGTTAAGAGCATGCCATATTCTAAAATGCTGGGCAATAGATTCTCATGGGAAACACTTCTCCATCCTTCATCCTAGAAAATAAAAGGCACTGTGCAAATTCCTTGAATTCTCTTAGACAAAGGCTACCTTCCTAGGATTCATTCCATATTGGAAGTGTTGAAGGTGCCATAAAGAAATGGTTAAGAAAATATCAATGGATGAAACGGTTTCAAGTGCTTGGCCAACACAACATTTTAGCATCAGCTCATTCCTGACCAGCTCAACCGGCCACTCTAGATTGATTGACATATTTGAACGTTTTTAGTTCCGGGGGTGCTAAGTGCACTTTGGAATCAACTCAAGTAAAACTCGATGAATAAAATATAAAATTAGACAAAAAATAACAGATTCTCTTGAATATTTATGCAATTTCTTTTTTGAACATGCACAAGTTTCACCTCACCTCGCAATTGTAGTTGCCTCATGTGATTCAACCTGCACATGTTAAGGTTTTCACATAAGTCTAAATGTGCAAGTATGCTGTGTCAGTTCCAAAGAAACCATGTGCAGTGAACAATGTTAGGCACAAGATGCATGACAATAGAGCCAGTGAGCGAAGGCTTTATTCATGTGTCTTAGGAGAACCTGTTCCAGGAGCCTTTGTTGCATGAGCTTTAGGGTTCCCTGCAGCTTGTCCAGCAGAGCTCTTGGTATTTCCAGTGTCAGTTCCTATCATTGATTTCTTAATCTAGGAAATGAAAGAATACTACATCAACATTCTAGGAGATAAAATTGTTTATGAAAGAAAAAAAAAATCGCCAGTTTTATACCACAGACCATATAATTGTTCTGCATGTATAGTTGTGATGGCAGATAATAAATAAGATCAAGTGATGAAAATAAACCATGGAAGAGAGAAAGAAATAAGGAAATAAAGAAGATTAGAGAGACTAGTTGCAGAGGGAAATTAGGATTAATAGGAACAATTATGGCATCCAACAGAACCACCAACATACACGTGGCACAAATATAGATGTCTCTACTTTTCTCGAGCTGGAGAATGAATACCAACCGTCTCCACTTGGATAACACACAATGAAGATGACTTCTAGAAACACCATACCTTAGAAATCAGTCAATGGGTCCTTAGATCTTTTATATGCAACCTAATTCATTTTTGTTTCTCATCCCTCTGCCATATGAAGTAACAATCAACTTCTATATGTGTCCAGTCAAGATACACAATTCAAAGCAATATGAATCCCATTCAAGCTGTTAGTGTAAGATCACAGGTACACAATTCACTTAACAAGATTCCCAGCCACCAAATCTTTTTTAAGTACCATGTTCCATATCTCAATATTTAGCACTCAGCACTCAAATAGGCTACTATTGGTTTCTGCTCTCTAACCACATTAGATTCGCACCAACCAGAGTAGAGTAACATGTAGTAGTCCTCCTTTTAGACTCTAAACCTGCGTAATGTGCATTGAAAATACCTCAACATGAAGATGTCCACGATAAGGATAATGATGCCATGAAATAGAACCATTATGATACCAAAGAGTATGATAGACAGTGTCCAAGTGACTAGTCCTGGGAGAATGCATGAATTGGCTGACCACAGAACATATGAGATATCAGGACAAGCTCTAGATAGGTACATAGCTCACCCACTAATCTCTAATATGATCTTCGATGACTCAAGAGTCACCACTAATTCACTGAAGCTAATTATTTATTATTCTGCTCAAATGGAGTCTCAGCAAACTTGGCACCAAGAGGATCCATGTATATTTTTGAATTCCCAAACCTAACAACTTCAATTCCAAAAATACTTTTAAAAAATGAGATCTTCAATATCAAATTATTTTCCCAAGAATCCCTCATTTGTTGAATTTCTTTTTCATAATCTTCTGTCACAACAATTTCATTAACACACTATCAAAATGATGTTAACGGCTAACTACTTTTCATTTTAACAGACAAAGTGTGATCAACATGGTACCCATACCCAAATCAGCATCACAGCTAAACCTATCAAACCATGCATGAGGAGACTACTTAAGGCCATAGATGATCATATTCAGTCAATAGACCTTTCCAATTTGATTGTTAGACTCTAACGGAGTTCAACTTTGTTACCTGAGCAAAGGTGTCAAAGATAACATACATCAAAAGTGCTTAGGCACTAATCTGGCCTCATCCCGCTTGATATAGCCATCAGACTTATCCTTTAAGGTGTATATCCACTCACTTCAACACCGTATGCATTCTACTGTAAATCCAATCAACTCCCTAATAGAGGTGTTCATGGGCCGGTCTGGGCCGGGCTAAGGCATAAGCAGGCCTGGCCTGGCTTCCAAACTGTAGGCCCAAGCCCAGACTGGGCGATAAGGAGTTGGCCCAAGCCTGGCTCTCTTGAAAGAACTGCAAGCCCCAACCCAACCCAAGTTTGATATATAATTAAAAATAAATAAAAATAGAGTTCCAGTCTCAAGTGTGGCTCAACTGGTTTGGTCATGTTTGCCTATGTGAAAGGACCAGTGTTCGAACCGTTCCCTACTGCATTTCCCCATTACTATTTTTCAATCGGGCCAGGATTTGGGCTCTTTAGAACTGAGTCAAAGCCTGGACCATCTATTAAACAGACCCAAATAAAATATCTGAGCCTGGCCTGAGTACTTAAATCAAAGGCCCAAGCCCAGCCCAAATCTGGCTGGGCCAGGATTGGGCTCGGGGTGGGCCGGGCCATGAGCACCCCTATTCCCTAGTGTCATTCTTTTCATAAGCCAGCATGTCATCAATGATAGAATCTTTCAGTTTTAGGTGAGACAAGGTAAACTATGAGGGAGAAAAGGACTAACAAAAAACAAAGTTTTGGAGAGGATGCTTGATGCAAGATCTAGTTTCTATGCATAAGGCTATATGGAGATCAAGAGATTCCCCAATTAAGACAGATGAAGGATTAACAGAAGCTGGAGCTAATGGATTACCTAGGCGTAGAACTGGACCAAGAACTAGATCCAGAACATCTGCTGGTGATGATCTGATGAGATGGAAGGTATCGATCTCTCAACTTTGAGAACAAGTTTGAAGATGCCACTTTCAAAGACTTCTCATTCCTTGAGAAATTAACAAGATGGATTTCATAATGAAGACGTCACTTTCAAAGACCTCACCGTCTCAGGTTCCTGTCGAACCTGAGACAGTGCTTGTCAGCCTTAGCCCTTTTGATGAGCTCACAGTCGACCGTGAAGCTCACCGTAAGACTCCACGGTCGACCATTGTGGAAACATTCCCAAAATTTGGAATTTTGGGAATTTGGGACTCACACCCCTAGAATCATGACCCCCCTAGCCTATGTAATTAATAAATTAGGATTGGTCTATTAGTGAGGGGATGTGTGAGCTTGACATCTCCTCATGAGTGGTCCGGTTTAGCATGTGGGAGCTGTATGGGACCATGTGAGTGGAAAGCAGGATTCCGGGATGCTAATAACTTCAGAAGCACCAAATGATCATACAAGCATCCCGAGCCCATAGATCCACTGTGATGGACCATATAGACCCTACATGTGAAGGTTAACCCTAACTCAAGGTCAGTTTAGTACTTTTCCCCATGGCTCCTTAATCATGCTATCCGGTAGGTTAGTGACTTTGCATATTACATGACACGAGAATGTATCCACTCTATTCGTTGTTGTTTTATGTTGGTTTGGTGTGTGGAGGACTGTTATGAGATGTTGGGTATCGATGACTACTTGGTTGTGGTATGGGTATGTCATATGAAATACGCGTGTGGGGTAGTCCTCTTTGCTTGGCTTCGCCGTGTGTTTGGTGGTGATACCCAACGAGGGTTTGGTTGAGACCCTGAGTGTGTGTAGTCATTGATTCTTGGAGTTAGGCACCCCGTAGGTGGATTTAGGCTCCCACAGTTTAGGGCGCCTTCCTGTGGATTAGGGCTGTGGTGTGTGTGGTTACTGTCTGCAGATTGGGAGGTGGTTGTACGCCATCGGGCCAGTGTACATTATGGGAGATAGTGTGCAACTGAGTTGTTTGCATTCATTTGTTTCCAAGCTTGCGTGGGTCTGTTCTGATTGGGCCTATGAGAGTTGCCAAGTTGGTAGTGTAGCTAGGGACTCGTCTCCGTATGATTCTTGTGGTTGGTATTTATTCATGCTTTAATGCCTAGTGTTCCGTATGTTGTTACTCTTATGATCTATTATGTCTTTATTCTACTTGATTCATATTATACTGTTATTCACATTTATTTGCCTACCAGATTACCGTAATTTGATGATACTACATTTGGTGCTTATGTAGTAGAGCCCTTTTGTATAGGTGGCGGGGGTTCGCCGTTTGAGGGGTTACCTCTAGTGGAGCGTGGCGGCAGTGTGGTGTTGTTGGGCTAGTACTTGAGAGCCTCACATTATGGCCGGGTATATGAGCATAGGTTCATCTTTTACATGTCACTGTTGTAGTGTTGAACCTTCAAAAAACTCATGCATTTTGTAATTAAACTTTACGTAAATGCCCTTCTGTTACTTGTATCAATTCCGACATTGTTGTATGTTATATTGGCGACCATCTGCGCAGATTGTATGTATTGATGATTCCAGGATTTGATTATGGTGTCCGATCATCATTCATAACCTCACCGTGGACTTCAATCCACCCAGAATTGGGGCCACATATGCAATTAAGGGAAAAATTTTAATTGGCCTCGATTCTCACGCCCTAGGGATGCGATCAGGACTTGACCAGATTTCGAGGGCGTGACACTTTTCATCCATTAAAAGGGTTTTATTATCATTTCTTTACCCCTCAGAAGAGATTAAGGTTGAGGTTGAGGTTGAGATCAAGATACACATTTCCAAGTGCAAAGAGATTGAGGTTGAAGAGAAATCTCTGAGGCAAAGGAATAATAGAAGATTGGAGATTAGGGCACGAGGAAAAACATACTAGAATTGGATGTGGCCTGATTGGAGAAGAGGGGAGGGGTGGGGGGTTCCTTGGAACTACAACAATGAAAAGGGCTCGGAGAGATGGACAGATGAAGAGGGAGAGATGAAAGCCAATGAGTGAGGGTTTGGTGATGAGATGAGTCACGAAACCCTTCTCTCATCGTCGTCATCATCATCATCAAAGCCTTATCTCAACTATGTTGGGGTTGGCTACATGAATTTTGTTTCTCCATTCCGATCTATCTTGAGCTAAATCCTTAGATAACACTTCTTCATATCTATTTTTACTACCTCCATCCACGTCCTTGGGCATCCCCTTCCCCTTGGTGGGCTATCAACAAGGATGAAAATAGCGGTAGCGGCGGGTGTAGCGGCCTGCTGCCAAACCGCTACGAAGCGGGCGCTACGTAGCGTAGCGGGGCTACGAAGCGGGCGCTACGTAGCGGCGTAGCGGTGCGATTTGAAAAAATTGCCCAAAAATTCTGAAAAAATTCCAGAATATCGTAAAATGAAAGAAAATATAATTTTTTTTGCAAAAGTAACTAAGATAAAGGGGAGTAGCAGTCCCCTCATTGTATAAGGTCCTGTATCGCTGTGTGAATAGAAAAAATAGTAATGTTCATTTTTTTCACATGTATTCATGTTGATTAGTTATGCTAAGTGAGAAAGGCTCATTAAAAAAAAAAAAAAAAATGTCATGAAGTAGTCAAGACTTAAGAGTTAGGATATATGACATCATTATCCTCATCCCATTGGTGTTATCAAGTGCCACTAGTCATATTTTCAGTTGTATGACTATGTGAAAGTTGGCTATGTCCCTATTTCCAATTAGAATGAATTTTGACTCAGGCATTAGTTTTAATTAAGTAATATTTGGCTAAGGCATGTGACTTTTTTACTTTACAATCTGGGCCTCATGATGGAGCCCACCAGTGGTTAAAAAGACTGCAAGTTCTTAGCTTTTCTTCTTTTGGATTGGCTCATTTGATTTTTTTGAATGGTGTTTTTAATGGTCTTTTTAGTGGTTTTTAAAAAAAAAAATTGGATGATTTTTCTGAATAATTCTTTAATGACTTTTAATGGTTGTTTTTCTTGAATGGATTGGTTCTTCAATGATTTTTTAAGTCATTTTCTTAATGGGTTTTTTAAATGTTAGTTTAATGGCCCATTTAGCTTTTATTTATGCCCTTCATCTGGTGGGCCATCGTGGGGCCCATAGCTTACCTTTAAATAAAATGAAAGAGGGCCCATCATGCTGCCCTAACTTTCGCCCAAAATAGATGCACCGAGAGAGATTGAAAAGAGGAGGAGGAGGAGGAGAAGAAGAAGAAGAAGAGGAGGGAAGCGTCCGGCGTCTGCTAGAGCACTGGTGCCGCTGGTGCCGCTATTGCTGCCATGCGACCACATCCAAGTAGGTCCTCTCTTTCTCTCTCTCTCTCTCTCTCTCTCTCTCTCTCTCTCTCTCTCTCTCTCTGTCTTCCTTTTTTTTGTCCATTCTCTCTCTGTCTTCCTTTTTTTTCCATTCTCTCTCTCTCTCTTCCTTTTTTTTCCATTTTCTATTGCTCCTGAAAACAAACAGGAAGCAGTAAAGAGGGAGGGGGCGTTTTCAACTGTGGCGTGGCGGCGCTACGCAACTGTAGCGGCCGTAGCGGCTGCCATGCTTGTGTAGTGGCCGCTACAGTTGTGAGCGCCGATATTTTCCAAGAAGACCGCTACGCCCGATTTAGCGGCCGATACGCTATGTATCGGCCGCTTTTTTCATCCTTGGCTATCAATCTTCTTTTCCTTACCGATGCCTTTGCCGACCTACATTGGACATGCCTAAACCATCTCAAATGTGTTTTCCTAATTCTATCCCCTATTATTGCTACCCCTAAATGCTTTCGAAAGCACTCATTTCGAATTTTATCCTCCCTAGTTTTACCACACATCCACCTCAACATTCTCATCTTTGCTTATTTTTTGATTGGCCAACATTCTACTCCATAAGTCATAGTTGGTCTAATTGCTATCCTATAAAATTCCCCCTTCAATCTTGCTGGCATTCGTCGGTCACAAAGCACTCCAGAAGCAAGTCTCCACTTCAACCATCCCGTTTTTATCCTATGCTCGACATCTTCATCAATCTTCCCCATCCTTACTAATTATAGAGCCAAGGTAACAGAAAGAATCACTTAGTGGTATCTCATGGTCTTCAATTCTTACAGTAGTTTCAGCTCTTTCTATATTGCCACTGAAGTTACAATCAATATATTCCGTCTTTATAGGGCTTATTTTAAGCCTTTGGATTCTAATACCTCCCGCCATTTCTCAAGTTTTGCATTCACACCATCTCTTGATTCATCTACCAATATAATATCATCTGCAAATAACATGCACCAAAGTACCTCTTCTCAAATATGAGTAGTTAACTCATCTATAATCAGTGCAAAGAAAAAAAAGGCTTAGGCTGATCCCTGATGCAAACTTATGTCACTGTGAACTCCCCTGTCTCTCCACAAATAGTTCTCACACTCATTACTGCTCCTTCATACACGTCTTTAATAATTTCAGCATACCTCTTAGAACATTTCTTTTATTTAAAACCCGCCAAATCAAATCTCTAGGTACCCTGTCATAGGCTTTTTTTAGATCGATGAAGACTATATGCAAAATTTTCTTCTTCACTCGATACTTTTCTATTAATTGCCTTAGTGAGAAGATAGCTTCCATCGTTGACCACCCTAGCATAAAACCAAATTGATTTTCAGATATCTTGGTCTCCTTTCTAAGTCTTTACTCCCCCATAACTTCATAGTGTGACTCACAAGTTTAATCCTACGATAGTTGGTACAGTTTTGTATATTTTATTTGTTTCTTATATATAGGTACTACAACACTTCTCCTCCATTCATCTGGCATTTTCTTTATCATTAATATTTTATTGAAGAGTCTAGTTAACCAAATCTTCCCAACTTCTCCTAAGCATTTCCAAGCCTCAATCGAGGTGTCATCTGGACACGTAGAATTTCCTGTCTTCATTTGTTTTAATGCTTTCCTCACTTCCACCACCCTAATTCTACGAAAAAGTATGCTTTGCTAATAGAGTATCCTCTTTTGTTCTTATGTCTCCTATATAGAA
Organism: Camphora micrantha; assembly: GCA_003546025.1. Classification (NCBI taxonomy): domain Eukaryota; kingdom Viridiplantae; phylum Streptophyta; class Magnoliopsida; order Laurales; family Lauraceae; genus Camphora; species Camphora micrantha. Next base: position 28,062,072 of record QPKB01000012.1, on the reverse strand, counting down.
TTCATTTCAAAGTATGCTAAAATATTCCCTCCACCTTTCTTGGATATCGTTGTCCTTCAGTAGAACCTTTTGGCCACTGCTCTTAATATATTTGACATGATCCAAGTCCCTGCTTTTGCTTTCTCTTATTTTTGCGAGTTTAAAATATCCTTTTCTCATTCTCTTGTTCCCAACCTATTATATTGGTCATCATATGCTTTGCACTTTGCATCACTTACTACTTTCTTGGCTTCTTTCTTTGCATTCTTTTACATCTAGTTTTCAATATTCCTAGTACCCTATTCCTAGTACCCTACCAAACTTTATAACGTCTCTTCTCCCTAACAGCTTTGCCACCAGGTTTTCTTATTATCGTGTTTCTTCCCTTTTGACTCTCCAAGCACCTCTTTCGCAACCTTCCTAATACAATTAGCCATTTGATTCCACATCGTTGTGGTTTTTCCTTTAAAATTCTATTCTCCCCCATCAATCACTTCATCCTTAAATACTGCCGCTCTTTCTCCTTTCAAATCCCTCGACCTTGTTTTAGGGCATATTTTATTTACTACCCCTCTCTTTCTACTTCTAATACAAATATTTGAAAATACTAGTCTATATTGCATGGTCAAACTCTCCCCTGGAATAACCTTACACTCTTTATAATCCAATCAGTCATGTTTTCTAACTAGAAAAAAGTCTATCTGGCTCCTGCTAGTTCCACTTTTATAAGTAATTAAATGTTCCTCTCTTTTTAAAGAAAATGTCTGCTATTACAAAGTCCAAGATGGTGTCTCCTATCTGATTCTTTTCTCCAAATCCTTGTCCTCCATGAACTCTCTCATATCCCGTGTTATCCTTTCCTGAATGCCTATTTAAGTCCCCTCCTAGGAAAATGTTTTCACTAGTTGGAATTTCTCGCAGTAAACCATCCATCTCCTCCCAAAATTGGCTCTTGACACTTTCATCTAATCCTACTTGGGGAGGATATGCACTAAAGATATAAATTATGTCTTCCTCTCACACTAGTTTAATTGCTATAATTCTATCACACGATCTCTTTACTCCTACACTTTTCTCTTTTAAATCCTTGTCTACGGCTCATTTTTTGTGTTGTTCTTTCCTGCATCAAAAATTTTATAACCATAATCAAGCTCCTTAGCTTTATCCCCCTTCCACTTTGTCTCCTATAGACAGGCTACACTAACTCTTCTTATTTTCATTGTTAAATAGTTGTTTGTGCAATTTCCCATCACCAATTGGTTTTGAGATTATTGGCTAGCAACTCTATCATGGTATCAAGGCCATAGGTCTCGAGTTCGAAACCCCGTAGGGCAAAAATGCTCCATGCCGCGTAGTGTGTTTGTGTGGGCGCAAGTGTGCAGCGCAGGAAGGCCCCATGCCGCATTTTAGTCTTATGCGGGTGTATGGTTCGGATCCGGGATAGCAACTCCGTCATTCATTACGTCAACTAACTCCACACTCTTACCCGTCAAGGTTCTTGTATTTCAAGTAGCAAGTGGAATCTTCCTCTTCTTCTGTTGCTGGACTAAGTTCTTTAGCCACACTTGTCCAGAATGGTGCAGTAGCCCTTACCCACTTTCCACTGCAACCGGGCACCGCTGCAATGCGTCGCTTAAAGTGGTGAACACTCTAGTATGATCTTAGAATGTTGTAATCTCATAATTCATGTTTGGGTTGTAACAAAATTTTATGCTAGCCGTCAACCTACCTAACGCAACCCTCATCCTTTACCCGAGCTTGAGATTGGCACTAAAAAAAACCCTTCTCTGTTTTTTTTTTTTTTCTTTTGTTCACGAGTATCTTTTTTGTGTGCAGGTTTCTCTTTCGTCCGTAGGATTTTCAAATACCCACTTCCTTCAATTCAATGAGACTCGATGAGTTGCATGGGACTTGGTCGAGCCTGAGTTCGTCTTTTTAAACCCTGGTAGAGAAGACTCCAGAGAAACAACCACTTCAAGCGAACTCAAAGAAAAGAGAGCAAGATCATGGTTCCGCTCAGTTCAATCAGAAGTATTGTATTAGATAGACACTCCATTGAGTATTCCTACAAGTGATGACACTGATTTTAATATACCTATTCCATTCTGTAAGGGGAAATGATCTTGCGTTACACACCATATGTTCCAGAACTTTGTGTCATACCATCATCTCACTTCCATGTTGTGCCTTTGTGTTAAAGATGTTAACTGAACATATATACCTTCACGTGTGAGAGAAGCATTGAAGAGTACTAAGTGCAAAACAACAATGTTAGAGGAAATATAAGATCTGGAAAAGAACAAGACTTGGGAAATTGTTAATATTCTAGCGGGAAAGCATGCAGTGGGATGTAATACAACCAAGATGGCATTCTCTGGGATGTAAATACAACCAAGATGGCATTCTCCCTCGCTACGTATATATAGAATCAAAGCTAGGGTTAGCGTTTTTGAACCCCTCTATCTCATCTCAATTGATTCGAAGCTAGTTCTAGGGTTTCTCTCTCTCTCTCTCTCTCTCTCTCTCTCTCTCTCTCTCTCTCTCTCTCTCTCTCTCCCCCCACTCTACTATTGTTATTTCTTTCTAAAAAAAATATTCAGCCGAAATGGTCCAAAACTCCGGCTGAGATTCTTTGAAGGGTTGTTTGGCTTGAACCAAAGGCCAAACAAAAATTGTTCGGCCAGTTCGGCCAATCCAAATTGAATTTGACAACTATGAATAATCATCCAAATACCCAATGAAATATAACCTTGCTTAAATTCCACAATTGAAAACTGAAACTCATGGGCTTATGCTATATATTCTTTTTGAGAACATGATTCAGCTACATTATTCCATAAATCTTTTGTAGTGGTGGAAAACATGAATAAATGAGAGGAGGATTTCTACATGGAATGGAATATCCAAAACATCATATGTTTGTTCTTCATATTCCAATAAATATGTTAATTTGTTTGCGGCTTTGATGGGGCTTTGATTGTCCCATTAACGTGTCCCAAAATCTTCCTTCCCATCAATGGCACTCTAAGTTGTTACTCCCATCAAATTTAAACGTGATCAATCTACCACAGTAACCTTCAAGAAACCCATAACCACCACAAAGCTTTTAATTGGTTAAGTAATCTCACTGCTTGCATACTTCGATATTAAGTAGATAAACGTAGATGATTTTCCTTGACAATGAGGTTTAGATAAGAAGAGAGAAGAAAGAAAAAGGAGGAAAAGATAGCGACTAACATTTCTGAAAGTATTAGTTGATGTTAACCTGATCATATTATTATAACGGGGTTTTGACGTATTAATCCTCCTTAAACCTGGCTTCCCCAATTTCATGACAGAAATTCAAATAATGTCAGCAGAGTTGCTCAACTCTGGTCAATTTTTTATTTTATTTTTTGCCCCAAATCCCATGATATCATGGAATCCCAATGTAAAAGGTAAAAACCCTGCTTGGTTCTTTTCATTCACTTTGCCTTTTCACCTCCTTCCCTTTTCTCTCTACAGGAACCAAGAGAAAGATTATCTGAAAGTTCTCTTCCTTGCTTTGAAGCATCTTCTCTCCCCCACCTTCTCCCCTTCTTGCCACATTCCGCACGTTGCCCTCTCCCTTTTGCCTTTTTTATTATCCTCTTCTTCCTATCTTTGGGTGAAAATTTCTTGCTTCACAAAATGCCATTTTTTGTGTTCCGTAAAAAATGAATTTGCTTGCTGGTTGCAAAAAGTGGATATTACAGAAACAAATAAATCCCATGATATCATGGTAACAGTGTCATAGAAACTGATAAATCCCATGATATCATGGCTTTTATGTAGAAATTCTCCCAAATGATAAACTTGAGAAATGGTGGTTAAATCTGTATTTACTTTTCACAAAATGTTATTTTTCGTCATGATGTCATGGGAACAGTGTAGAAACTGATAAATCCCATATCATGGCTTTTATGTAGCATTTTATGGTGAAATTTTCCCAAATGATAAAACTTGAGAAATAATGGTCAGATGTGTATTTACTATTTACTTTTCACAAAATGTTATTTTTCGTGCTCCGTTAAAAAATGAATTTGCTTGTTGATTGCATAAAGTTCATGTTATAGAAACTGATAAATCTCATGATATCATGCGACTCTAACTAGAGGGGGAGAAGGTGAGGGAGAGAAGATGCCTCAATGCAAGGGAGAAAAAACTTTCATATTGTCTCTCTTGGTTCTGCAGGGAGAAAAGGAAAGGAGGTGAAAAAGAGAAAGTGAATCAAAACAATCAGGTATGGTTTTTTACCTTTTACATTGGAATCCCATGATATCATGGGATCTGGGGAAAAAAGTGAAAGAAAAAATGTTGACCAGAGTCGAGCAATTCTAGTGACGGTTTTTGAATTTCTATCATCAAATTGGAGAAACTGGATTTAAGGTGGATTAGTATGACAAAACCTTACTATAAATATAATGAAACTTACATAAATAGTAAGAAAACCCTGTAAGCAACACACTATTATAAGACGGCCTCAATATGTTATATAATATAAACAACCTTTTTCTTCCTACAGATGGTAGTCGCAATTTATGTATTCTTGTTGGCCTCAAAGGTATGTCGGCAGTGACTTTTGTGGTTTGTATATGACTCCTTTGGTTGTTTTTACAATGCAGTTCCTCTTTTGCTTGGGACCACCAGCTCTGTGGTGCAGTTTACAATATGTTGATCTTGTATTGTATAGCAGATCTTTTATATTTTTCTGATAACAGTGTATTGTATAGCAGATCTTGCCATGAAAACTGTTATGTACTTACGTATATTATGGTTCTTCTTAGCACTTGTTACTGTTAATTCAAGAGAAAAAAGGAAAGTAGAACAGCATACTAAGAACTGAAAGAAAATAAAAAAAACAATAAAATACAAAGCAAATTGATGTGGTTTTAAGAGGACATCACATATGGACATGCACAAGGTACAAACACAGTAGAAATAAAGAAAGCTAGTTTTCAAAGGATTTTGATACGCACCGCTGCAAGCCGCTCTTTATGAATATCGTTCATGAACTGCATGACACCAAGACCAAACAACCATCAGCAAGAAAACTTTCTATTCCAAACAAAGAACCAAACAACCATCAGCAAGAAAACTTTCTATTCCAAACAAAGAACCAAACAACCATCAGCAAGAAAACTTTCTATTCCAAACAAAGAACAGAAGTCCATCATAAAGCCATCTCCCATAAAAGAAGGGTGCCCATGTGAGTGGTTCAAATTTTCAGTTGGCAGGGCCACAGTAGAGTTTCACTTCATTCACTTTGATTTGTTAAAAGAAGAAAAGAAAGGGAAAATTTTGAAAAGAGAAAAGGGAGAAAAGGGCAATTTTGGAAAAAATTCCCTTTTTAGTTTGCCAAGAAATTCTCTCTGATCTCTATGTTCTAATGAAGAAACCATGAGCCAATAACATGTCTACATTGCTTCATTTCAAATATCCCTTCATCTTTCTAGCACTACTATTATTAAAAACATGCCATTTCTTCTGTATTTAAATGATGGCTATACAATCCAATGAGCTTTTAGCCATCTTTAATCCACAAAGGATCTGCCTATCTACTACACTGATTGGTGGTAACCCCAGCTAGGCCCCACAAATTGGATCACACTGTCACAACCATTCAACCACCCTGCTGCTTACACCTGAATAGTATGGCTTGAGTTGTGCTTCAGCCAAATAATTGGGTCAACAAAGCATAGTATAAACTTCGAGTACTATGAGATCAGGTTTTCGTCAACCCTGACCCAACCTATACTCACTAAAAATTCAAGCAAAGGTTCTCACCGGTTTCTTGCAGCATTTAATCTCATCTCCACTATAGCCAGGTAATGTCATATTCCAATTCCTCTCTGTTTATGGACGAAAAGAAAATCAGGACCTGCAACAGAATGACTCATAAATTATAGAAAATTAAATGACTATTGCAGACCTAAATGTAGAAGAATGTCCTTTGCTTCCAATGTAGTTGATTTACGATGCTTAGCCAACGAGCAAGCAATTGTTGTTATCTGCCCAGCACAAAATCAAGATTCAGCAATAAATGAATAAAATTATTTAGAATGCATTGTGATCTTCTGTAACTTGATAGGTGAAACAACTCTTGCAGGAGGAAGGAAAAAAAAACAGAAATAAAGAAAAGATATGCTTCGAGTGCACTTAATATGGGGACAGATGCACATCAAAATTGATTCAATATTTCTTCCCTTCAAGTACAACTTGCAAGAGGAGACTGCAAGGACCCAATTCAAGATAATATGATGATGCAGCGTAGACCTCATGGCCACATGTGTAGGGCCCACTTAGATTTAGGATATTTATTAACTAATTATATGTCATTAGTTTCTGTTTTATTTAAAGAATTCTATTTAGGATTAGATTTCCAATTTATTTAGTTTTCTAGTTTAATTAGGTTTCTTAGGGCTTAAGTCTTCTTTTACCATTTATATGGCATTGTACAAGATTATTTTTAGAGAGTTGATTAATGAAATTGGGTTTTCCCATTGAGGTGCGTCCTCATTTATTGTCTCTTCGGAGATTGATTTTGTCTTTGGACACATGCTTCGGCACTCATTGTGCTTTTATCACTTTCCACGTAAGCTCTAACCCTATGGTCCTGCATCAAATTGGTATCAGAGCCGAACGATCCCTCGATCGATCGGCGTGTTACCGTTATCACCACCCATCCCACTACCCAGATCCATTGTTCACCATTCCGCAGATCCCAGCCACATTCCATAACCCCGATCTCCACCACAGAACCTTCTTGCAGCCCCTCCCACCTTCCAGATCCCGTCAGCCATATGCCCATATTCCCTCGACCAAACTTCTCCCTGATTCCCCATCATCCCAGTACCGTTAGCACCCTCCCAGCCGCACCTTCCATAACCAAGACCCACCCCACTGCAGAACCTTGAAAACCCCAATTCCTGCTTCCGACGTCCAACTCCAGAACCTAGTCGAGCCTCCTTCCTATTCCCAGAAACCCAAACTCACCTCTACCAAAACCAACATCATCCCCATCGACACTGCCGAAGCCCCATCGTCTGCCATAACCCAATAAGATGAAATAAAATAAAAACACCCCAAACCCAAAATCACCTCCTCCATCATCTGCCATAGCCCCAAAAACCCCAAAATTCCTTTCAGCCTATCGGAACCCCATTGCAGAAGATAAAAAAAAGAAAGAGCAAGAAAGAAAGAACATGAAGAAGACGAAAGAAGAAAAAAAAAAAAAAGGAGAGTTTGCCCGCAGATAGAGAGAACGAGCAGTACTTTGCACCGAAGTCATCCTCACCGTTGTGCCGCCCTCGCTCCCGTCACCATCACCGTCGTTGCCACTCGCCATTACGTCTCACTGCTGCCGCTATCGTCCACTCACCATTGTCAGCGCCACTAGCACCACCTTCTCTCCAAACACCAGCAGGTGAAGAAGCCCAACCTCTCTCTTGCCTTCCTTTCTCGCCTCTCTTCTTGCCAACAGAAACGAAACGAAAAGGGAAGAAAAAACCTTTCTGCAGCAACCCAAGGCACTACACTGTCACACATGCCAGTAAAAATAAAAAAATATATGTTTCTTGGGAGGAGCCTGTTATTTTCGGAGTCGGGTCATTGTGGGCCAAGTTCAGGCTTACGTTAATTTGAAGGATCAAATCATGTTGAAGCCCAATTAGTTGTGTTGCAATTATCCCTGCATCAGGAGGTTCTGATCAACAGCAAAATTGACCGGATCAATGGTTAAAATTTCTTTTTGCGATATCAAGCTCATTCACCGTCCAATTTTAGGTCCATTTTCGCCAGTGTGATCGTGGAAGGCAGATTTACATAGCAGGTCAGTCCATTTTCAAGTCAAGATAAAATTCCATATCAGTACATTTTATGATAATATGTAAAGACTCGAATATGCGACTTAATATGGAAAATGGTATTTTGATAATGAAGTCTATTTTCGGTCCTTTCTTGATTTGAGACAAGGAAAATTATGCGTTCTTGACTATGGTGACATGTTTTCATGGCTCCAAGACAAGTGTGGATTAGAAGATGATGAAGGAAATGATTTCGTTAGTTTTGTAAGAGGCTTGAGACCGGGCATAGTGGAGAGAATGCGTGACTGCAAGACCATTCATGAGGCATATTGGGAAGCAATTCGTGTGGAGCGGATGTTTACAAGGTCTCATATACTCACCAAGAAGAAAAGTCGTCTCACGTAACAGATCGTGTTGAGGAACCAGTGCCAGTAGATGTGCAGACCAATCAACCAAAGTTAGACACAGAAGATTCTACGTCTACAATTGGCCTTGAAATTTCTCCTATGAGTACAAATAATCCCCAAGTGCCAACCCCAAGTGATGAAGAGTAAGTTGTTAATACTCCCCACATAAGCTCTCAAATTGACTTTGTCTTTATGGATCACCAATGGCAATCGGGAGATCAAGAACGGCTAGTCAGATATTGTGATTTGATGGGGCAGATTCTACAAGAAAATCATCCAACGGTTCGATTGCATATCAACACAAATTTCACCCATCAAAAGCAGTTTTACATGGAGCTCTACACGGAAGCTGTAAATCAACTGATGAATTAGAAGTTCGTTTTGATCCAGGTGGACATTTTCCGAATTCGAGGTCGAGTTCTTTTTCAAGTGGGGGAGAATGATGCAGAGTAGACCTCATGGCCACGTGTAGGGCCCACTTAGATTTAGGATATTTATTAACTAAGTATATGTCATCAGTTTCTAAATTTTATTTAAAGAATTCTATTTAGGATTAGATTTCCAATTTATTTAGTTTCCTAGTTTAATTAGGTTTCTTAGGGCTTAAGTCTTCTTTTACTATTTATATGGCATTGTACAAGATTATTTTTAGAGAGTTGATTAATGAAATTGGGTTTTCCCATGGAAGTGCGTCCTCGTTTATTGTCTCTTCGGAGATTAATTATGTCTTCGGACACGTGTTTCGGCACCCATTGTGCTTTTAGCACTTCCCACGCAAGCTCTAACCCTAGGGTCCTGCATCAAACGAACTTTTCGGGTTACCTTGATTTTCGGTCCCAATTTGATAATTTTGGAATTAGGGTTTATTCATGCATCACAACATGTTTGGATTAATTTGTACATTATTCTTCCTAGGAAGATCTAATTGCAATTTCTCAATAATTGTGTCTTAGTTACATTGTGTAGATCCCAGTTGTATTATTTCTAAATATTATCTAAAAAGGCAACTCCACCTACCTCTTAGTTGCACTTCTCAAAGACCTTCAGAACAACTGAAGGCATGGACTTCTTCAAGCACCTCTTGTTCTTCTTGTTGGACCTGCTATTCTACTTGATCAATTCCAAGGTTTTCTAAACAAAGCATGCCTAAATCCTCATCTAGAGAATAAGAAAATGAAAATTCCAAGAACTGGGTCTTTCTCCTAAGCTCTTTTGCTGGTTGGGTTTTCTTTGTTGGGGTTAGAGTAAAGGAGAGATGATTTATACTTTCTTTGTCTTCCTAACAACATATTCTGGGATTTTAAATGATCTAGTGTCAACCATGCATCATGTGAATAGTTGAATTTAAGACACATGCAAGAAAGAGTAAAATATCAAAGAATTTTATATTCAATTGAGTGCCATTCTTGTTTGGAGGGGCCTTCTTTTTATAGCCCAGGATGCCTATCAGTTCCAATCAATTAGAAATCAATTACAATCTTCAGAATAATCACTAGATTATCTCTAACCGTAATCAGTGGAAATTAAAAATCTAATTACAATATGGTACAACTATGGTACGTTGAAACAATCATCCACATACACCACATATAGCAGATCATAGGAATATCCTACATATTTGATACTCCCACATAAATTGATGCTGGGGAATCAACCAGCAACAATCCGTGTGTGAATAATTCAAGCCAGTCAAGAGTTAAAGCCTTAGTAAAAATAGCAGCAATAGGGAGACTTGATGGCACAAGTAGTAGATTATAATGTTGAGATCAAAAGCTTCACAAATAAAATGAAAATTGACTTTATTATGTTTGGCTTGCATTCATGAAACACGGAATCAGCTGTTATTTGAATAACAAAGGTATCATCTGCATCAATTGGTGTATGATTATGTTAAGGAAAACCAAGCTTAGAAAGTAGTCCATGAAGCCAAGTAATTACAAAGCAGGAAAAAGATATAGCTCGATAACATGATTCAAGACTTGGAATTCATGAGATACATGCGCCAGCTTGTTGTAGGTTATGTAATATTTGGACATACAACCCAATCGGGTTCACTATAAGCAGCAAGTGAAGTGTGGAATTAGGGATGAAAGCTGGGCTGGGCTGCCTAGGCTGAGCAAAGCCTGGCATGCCGGTCAACATGCCGCTGCCCAGCGTGGCATGGCTCAACCCAGGCCAAGGCCGTAATGGGCCAAGGTGCAGCGACCCATGGAATGGTCAGGCTGCTAGGCATGATTAGGCCCGAGCATGTCCCGGCCGAGGACGGTCCATTCTGGAAAGGGGATTTTTAAAATTAATGCCATAATGATGAGATTTGGTAGTTTCTCTCCCCATTTCAACTGATTCTTTCAAAAATCTCACCAGCTGGGTTGGAGAGATTTCCAAGGACTCCTTGAAAAAGTCAGAAATCAATTCAATTTCATTTCCCAGATCCACACGCAAGCCCTCTTGAATAGCCTCTTTAATACTCAACACACTGGAGATATTCTTTCCTTTAGCATTTATTGCTCAGCTGAATCCCTCCACATGGTGTAGGATTATTCATTTTGCTCAGACTGGCCCACCTATATGTGCTGTTGTTTCCCATCTGTCATCAATTCCTCTAACTCAGGCTTGACTCGTTTCCGCTCGAGGAAGACACAGCCCTGAATGAATTAGTTGTCTTCCTCGCCAGGCCTCGTCTTCTTGCAGCACACTCCATACCCCCATCATCCCATATTCTATTGTTGTCTCTTGTAATATGGAGCACACATCCTCCAAATGGAAAATGTGGTTGAAGGCTATTTTTCCCAGGTAATGGAATCTTAGGCCCCGTTTGGCACTGTTCTTGAGTAGTTCCCTATTTTGTGCTAAGATCAAGTTGTGCTGAGATAGGGTTGTACTGAAACTTGGTACCATTATGAGAGTTTCGTTCTGAGAAACAAAATCAATAGAATCATGTTTGGCAAGTCTGTTGAACTTTTTTTTTTGGTAGAAAAGTCTGTTGAACTTAAATATATAATTGTTGTACTAGAAATAACAATGTGTTACCCATTTTTTTAGGATTTACAATGGGGACCCACCTTTAAAGGAATTATAATGTGGGGCCCACCTTTTGTGATTGTGAAAATAGGAATTACAAGATGGGGTCACCTTTTATGATTGTGAGCATGGGACACACTAGGAATTGTGGTAATTGGTGCCCTCTTTAATAAATCACAATGTAAAATCCTCCCTCATAAATAAATAGACTACATACCGAACTAGGCACGTTCTTGATAGTGAACGCCTGGTTCTGTTTCTACACATAAGACTCACATTCTTAGGGTCCTGCCTGATGCTACTTGCAAAAATTGAGAGATTACACTCAACTAAACCACAACTCTCATACACTAGCAAAAACACTTAGTGCATATATTTTATTCATTTCCATGAATCCCTAACACTGTTACAGAACTTTCATATACCTTTTGTCACAAACGATACAAAACAAATTTCTCATGTAGTAGTCATACACACACTCCATGACACTCAAGTGGACTGATCCAACAGAACATATATGATACGTATATATCAAATGGTGGAAAAGGGGCCACATAGTCCCTTCATCAAGAGAGGGGTGGGTCTAGCCTGTGGAGGGAGAGAGAGATAGAGAGAGAGAGAGAGTTTTGCAGGGACGGTGGGAAGGGGATTACAGACGTGGGATGGAGTCATCTTTATGTCGAGTTTTTAGAACGCAGGAAAGGAGATCGTACCAGCAAGTTGTTCTAGAAAGAAAAAAAAAAAAAAAAAACGAAGTTGAATCGTTTTAATTTCTTTTTTTTTTAATGGTTACTTTCATTAAAGCAGCAAAAAGTACAAGAGAATAATACTGACTTGCTCAAAAAGAAGCACAAGAAGGACAGAGCAAAAAGAAAGATACCCCTTAAACATATCTACATAGACTCGACAGAATAGGAAGCAATCTCCTTCCAATGATGCATAATCTAATCTATGGAGGAATCTTTGAATAGCGGACTGATGGACACCCACAGAGCGACTAGAAACTTAGTTTTCTCCACCAAACATCTTTGACTAGTTGAAACTCCTTCAAAACATTTGGAATTCCTCTCCTTCCAAATTGTCCATAAGACAGCCAGAAAAGACAATCTCCACAATTCCTTGCCTCTAAGGGCCCCAGTTGGGGCTTTCTAGGCCTGGAAGAGATCCTGAAGGGAATGAGGGAAAACCCAGGAGCAATCGAACCACTCCACCACCGATCTCCATATAAACTGAGTTGTAGTGCTATTCAGCAGGAGGTGGTCCACTGATTCCTCATCTCTTAAACACATGTGGCAGCTGTTAACCACTATCCTCCCTCTCCTCTTCAGATTGTCCATAGTGAGAATTGTTTTCCGAAAGGCCAACCACCCAAATATAACCTTAGGAGGAGCTTTGAGCTTCCAAATGTTACTCATTGCACTTTTCTCCCTCCTAGAGTTAGACAAAGCCGAGAAGAAGGAAGTAACAGAGAACTAGCTGTCCTTAGAGGCCGTCCACACCCTATCATCCTCTCCTCTTTCCACCACATGAGACCCTGTTAAGAGGTCAAGGAGCAATAAGAGTTGAGGCACCTCATGACCCTTTAAGTTCCTCCTTAAGATAGGGCACCAAATCACCTGTCCACCATCTGTTGTCATGTAGGCTTCAGCCCTAGCCTCCTTGTCTACTGCACAACTGAACAAATCCGGAAACTGAGCCGCCAACGGCCTGTCTCCAACCCATCGATCTTTCCAGAAAAGAATCCTCTCCCCCGACCCAATTTGATACTTAACGTTGACCATATAGAGATTTTTGACCAAGGTAATTCCTTTCCAAACTGTTGACAAGTTTTTAGTGGCATCCTGTATATCCCATCCACTTCTAGACAACCCATATTTCGTTTCCAGCACCTTTCTCCAAAGGCCATCTGATTCTTCTCCTATCCTCCATAGCCACTTTCCCCAAAGGGCTTGATTCATCAGCTTAAGAGGTCTGATACCCAAACCCCCTTCTTCCTTAGGTCTGCAAATAGATTCCCAATCCATTAGGTGATACTTCCTCTGAGTGCTCTTACCATACCATAAGATTTCTCTCTGCAGCCTCTCAATTCTTTTGATAACTGAATCCGGGCACTTGAAGAGAGAAAAATAATAGATTGGAAGATTCAACAGAACAGATTGATGATAGTTACCCTCCCTCCCATAGACAGGTAGCTAGCTTTCTAAGTAGACGGTTTTCTTTCAACTCTCTCCACCACCGGGTTCCAAAGAGATTTAGAAACCTGCCCCAAAAAAAAAGGCAACCCTAAATAAGAAGCAGGCAGATCTCCCACCTTGCACCCCAAAATCTCTGCATATTGAAGAAGCTTAGACTTCTCGGTTCTTATCCCTATCAGCTCACTTTTGAGGAAGTTGACTTTAAGGGCCGATATAGCTTCAAAGCATAAAAGAATGGCTTTAACATTTCTAATCTAATCTTCATTTTCTCCGCAAAATATGAGTGTCATCAGCAAACTAAAGGTGACGAATTGCCTGGGAGTTTCTAGCCACTCTAAAGCCTTCAAACAAACCTGCGCTCACTGCCCCTTTAATCATCCTCCCTAAAGCCTTAGCCACTAGACGAAAAAGAAAAGGGGAGAGGGGGTCCCCTTGTCTTAGCCCCCTTTGAGCCTGAAAGAAACCTTTAGGAGACCCATTTATCATGATAGATATCCAGGCCGAAGAGACAACACTCTAGAACCCATTTTCTCCATTTTTCACTAAAGCCCATCCTGCCAAGCATATACAAAAGGAACTTCCAATCCACCATATCGTAAGCCTTCTCTAAATCCAGTTTGCAAATAAGACCATGAATCCTTTCCTTGAACCTCGAGTGCACGCACAGACGCACTCTTTAGCCACAAGGATGTCATTTAGAATTTTCCTTCCCATCACAAAATCTCCTTGCTCTCCAGAGATAATTTTTGGCAAGACATTCTTGATTCCCCATGCTAGGACTTTAGCCAAGATTTTGTAAATACTCCCAATAAGACTAATAGGCCTGTAATCCTTGATAGTGAGTTCCCCTACCTTTTTCGAAATAAGCACTAGGAATGAAGCACCCATGCCTTTAGATAGCTTTCCCCTCTGATGGAATTTGTCCATGATGTCAAGGATATCCTTTTTCAACATCCCCCAGAATTGTTGACAGAAGGCCATTAGGAATCCATCAGGCCCCGGGGCCTTGTCACCAGCAAGGTCGAAGACTGCTCGACAAACTTTTTCCTCTTCAAACCTCCTCTCAAGCCAATTGGCCCGATCCTCATCGATAACGTCAAACTATGAAGCACGGGCATGGATACGGGACACTGATACGATATGAAACGGATACGCATATACGCCATTTCTCAAAAAAGTAGGATACAATACGTCGGGGATACATTGAAATTTTTTTTAAAATATTTTTTATATGACTATGTAGTAAAAATCTACATTATTTCAATCAAAATAGCCAAAAAATATGCACTTTCATTGATTTAATCAGCATTTAACATTACAAAACTTACCAGAAAATCAGCATTTCATATCATTCCATTCTCGAAATTACGTACAAGAAAGATAAAAACCCTAAAAACCTTTTCAGAAATTATATATACCTTTCTGCAAACAGAAAAAAAAAAAAAAAAAAAAAAAAAAAAAAAAAAAAAAAAAACCTATCATCTCAAAAGCTAGGCATTCTCTGCCACGACAGTGGCCAATAAAGTTGCCAAGAAGAAGATTTCTTTTAATGCTTTTTAAAGAAAAATAACAGTAGTCCCCAAGGCTACTGTGTGGCTCTCAACATAGCCTATACTTGGGTCAGCTTTTGCTAAAAGAGAAAATGCAGTGTATAAAGACATAAGAAACTCCAAAGAATTGTAATTCTACATAATATCAGGAACTTTACCCTTTTTATTTCAGCTTCCTTCCCCATCACTGGAGGAAGAACAACATCAATGGTCCTGCGGACTACCACAGCGGCACCTTTTGCTCTTTTTTTCTCTCTCTGTCTAAGGAGACTCACCTCCTACTCCTATAAATTCTAATCCCTGGTCCCGTGGACAGCACCCAATGAATAGATGGAACACGAAAAGAAAGCCACCCATTCTATGACAATTCTGGCCGAAATCTACAGATTCTGACATTCTCAGCCGGAAAAGGAAAAAAAGGAAAAAGAAAAGGAAAGAAAGAAGAGAAAAGAACCTTATAGGCGCTGGTTCTCCTTTTCTGTTTTCCTTTCTCTTTCAGTGAGTAAGAAGCAGACGATGTAGCAGAGGCAGGTGGAGAGGCTGCAGGTATGTACCGTTTTTTCTTTTCTTTTCTTTTTGCTACTGCAGGTATGACGATGTAGCAACCCTAGCCCTTTCACCTTAGGTTAGGGTTTGATGACGACGACAACAACTTTCCTTTGAAACGTGCTAATTTCGTCGGAGTGGAGGTGCTGGCCGGTGATGATCTCGTCAGAGGAGTGGAGGAGATGGAGATGGCGAGGTACTTCTCTTCTTTCCCTTCTCTTTTTTTTTCCCCCTTCTCTTCTCCTCTCCCACTTTTTCTTCTTTGTTTCTCCTCTCCCCCCCCTTCATTTTATTTTTCACTTAAAACGTGTCCCGCACGTGTCCGAAATTTAAAAAAAAAAAATTTAATCAAATACGCTTTTTGCGTATTCCGGCCGTATCCATGGCGTATCTGTATCTGATACGCCCGGGATACGGTTTCGCCCCCCATTTTAACGTATCCGTGCTTCACAGACGTCAAATTCCATGTTGTCCAGAGTAGGTCTTTCCCATCCCTCGTTGGTGTAAAGAGAGGCAACATAGTCTTTGATGTGCTTAATAATTTCCTCTTTCTTCTCCAGTCTATTTTGCCCGTCCATAATTGATGATATCCTGTTTGCCCTTCTTCTCGAGGATGCCAACCTGTGGAAAAATCTCGTGTTTTTATCTCCTTCCTTCAACCAGCTGCATCTAGCCCTCTGTCTCCACCTTATTTCCTCTCTCAACTTTTTATGAAACTCTTCTATCAGGCTTTATCTTTTCTTCCCCTCTTCAATTGACAGCTTGGCACTCTCCTCCTTCCTATCCAGCTCCTGGATGTCTACTAAATTTTTTTATTTTTGGCTCCTCAAATCCCCAAAGTTCACTTTCGCCCACTCCTTGATTTTCATTTTTAACAGCTTCAGCTTAGTGGCCATTCTGTGACCAGCCCATGCTTCCACCTTGATATCCTCCCACCACCCTTGAATCAATCTTGGAAATTGCTTTTCCCCCAACCAAATTAATTCAAAGCGGAAAGGGGTAGGTCCCCACCATATTCAGAATTGTTTTTAATTTCTTGCTCCAGCAGGCCAAGTTTTTAGGGCTTGTTCCGACCAAATCAAAATTTAAAACAGTAATTATACTAACCAAACACGTTTTCGGTTGTCTTATCCCTCAGGAACATGGGAACGTCTGCTTGGCATGATGCCAAACAGCCACTTAGCTAGTCTTTGAAACTCTTCAGCGATGTTGATTATTGATACTTGTGATTTCTGATGGTTGTGAACTTGTGATTTTATGTCATTAATGAAAAGTAGGCCCATGGAGGGCACAACCCAGCACAACACGGCCAGTGCTTGTGCCTCATGGCCATGCTGGGCTGAGGCCCTGCCAACCTGGGCACGGCACAGCCCGGCCCATGAAATTACAGCACAGCCTAGGCATGGCTGGGCCGCAGCTGAAATGGGCTGTGCAGTTTTCATTCCTACGTGGAATTAGCAAGAAAGAACTAAAAAGGAAAAAAAAAAAAAAAACGCAATATGGGGTGTACCCTTTGGGCCCTCAAGGAAAAGGGGTAGGCTGAAGAGGGCATGGATTGGAAGTAGTACGGATAGACCTGAAGAAGTGCAAATCTATTTGAAGATCTGGCCCAGGATAGACTGGAATGGTAAAACAAAATTACTATAGCTGATCCCAACATAGTTGAGACAAGCTCTGATGACGATGATGATATTGATGGTGATGGTCTGGACTGCACCCTATAGATCATGAATAATCCATTGAACTACTGCAAGGTATGGATAGCAAGGATTTGTCAGGAATTCACTCACAATATGAATATCATATGGAATGTCAAATCTGATTATGGTCAAATATACCAAACTACCAACATGCTTCTGGTAATGGATAGGACAAAGAGTCGGTCACCATCTTTCTTGCTGAATTTACCTCTTGAAGAGTGTCAAAGTGCCAACAGGACAAGTGTTTTGCAACCGTGCAATGGAAATGAGATTTGTAGTATATTTGTAATGACTGAGGAAAACTCCTTTCTGGCATGTACTTGGCTTATGTGAGTGGCCAAAGGTCATTTATCAGGAAAGATGAGTGAAGAAATTGTTGAAGTTGTTAGATACTACCCAGATAAGTGAAGAAATTGTTGAAAGTGCCATTTCTCAAAGCATAAGATCCTGTGTGTCTCCCCCTCTCCCTCTCTTGCTTCACTGCTTAGAGAAAAGGATAATCTATCCATTTTATGCAACAAAAGTTTTATTATTTTGTCTAGCCATTGAACTCATCCACTGTCAATGGGCAGTCTTAAGTTTGAATGCCAAGGAACGCCGCAACAGGACCAGCTTTAAGGGATTTTAAAAATATACATATCTCCAATATGGAATCCATCAAAAAAGATAGAGGGTGTAATCAGAGAAGGGAGAAACCATTAACATTCTTAGGGCCAGCAGGAAACTGAGATCAGATGAGGATGAAAATTGTACCAATAAGGAAAGGCATAAAAATCTCAAGCTCATTTAACAGGCTGGTTTTCGAGGGGATTCAAGGAATTCAATATATTGGGAAAATGGTGATAAAGATGAACCACAATCTTTCTATCGTGTTTTCTTTTTTTTTATTTTATGAAATTAAAGCTTGGTTAAGGATAATAGGGAATCACTGATCATTCCATCACATCTTTAGACGTAAACTCAAGAGCAGATGAATTGGCTAAATCAAGATCATCATTAAGGAAATCAAGGGAATGCTTTATCCTTATACATACACATGTAGCTTTTAAGTTTACATTGAGTATCTCTGTTGATTCCAGTTATCCACTCTTTCATTGACTGGTGTTAAAGTTTGTACTGTGCTTTGTTTCTTTCTTTCAATAAATTCATTGTTATCTCAAAAACAAAACAGAAAAAAAAAAAAAAAAAAAAAAAGGGAACTAATTTTCAGTAAGACGTACAAGAGTTTATTTCAGAATGTATAATGCAATGCCAAACACATACAGTTATTAAATAAACTTACTTCAAAGTTGCTAAATATTGTGCCTAAGTTGAAAACAAGACCAATTCATGACTTCTAATTGTATAGGTTGAAGAACTCACAGATTCAATGAAATCCTCAGCAACCTCCACAAGAGCATCTTCAACAGAAGGATCCAACTTTTCAGAAGGGTCAATCTGTCCAGAAGATGTTGAACAGATGATGTTTAACATATATGCAAAACTATGGGCATAAACATCTGAAAAGTAACAAGTGTGAGTCTACAGAGCATGAATTCATACCTGAATACGTCAAAATGGGCATCACAACCATGTACATAATGTATTAGACACTCTCATTTTCACTTTCATTTTTATTTATAAAATCCATGTCCCTGTCATATCCATGGGTGTGTCCCTACCATACCGATGGTGCATCTGGGCATCATAGTCTAAAGATTTGATGCAACGCAGACCTCATGGCCACATGTGTGGGCCCACATAGATTTTGAGATTAATAGAATTCCCTTTTGCGGGTTTTATCATGGGAGAGTTGTCTTCTTCACGTGATTGTTCATGTGGGAACCCTAATTGTGCTCCGGCACTTGCATCCTAACCCTAGGATTGCATCAAATTCCCACAAGTATAGATTCCAAAGCTTTAAAATAATTACAGGAAAATTAAAATTTCTATCCAGAACACCTAGATCTATGTTCTAGATTTATAAAACATATAAATCTAGTATAGAGAAACACTAAAGCTATGATATATGTGAGAAACTTTAATAAAATGAATTGTTATCGCTTTTCAATATTTCCAATAATCCATAGATATTTTTGAAATAATTTGTGAAGGAGAGGAAGAAGAAGAAGAATGGTGGGAGAAGGTCGTGCCTTGATTAAGCAACGACTATTATATTTATAATGATCTTATGCCTTAATTAAGGCTCTAATTATGTAAAGAATACAAAATAGAATAAACAAAGAATGGAAAGAATAAAATCCTATCCTATACATGGAATGAGAGAAATCAGCTACAGCTATACAATCTTAAGTGTATTCCCAAGTGTGGGATATTGTACATGGGCCTATGTTGGGTTGGGCCTTCTCAAGGCCTATTATCTTCTACAATTTTTGACACCCCCGGCACCCCAACCCCCACCACCTCACACACAAAACGCAAAAATAAAAATAAATAAATAAATAAATCCCAAATATAATAAATGAAAATGCAAGTTCAAATCTAAGCTTCAAACATGCACTACTAGTGATTTTGAAACTTATTCCTGCACAAAACAAGCAAAAAACACTTGCATGTTTCACTGATTCTTGAATTTGTTTTCCCTTAACTCGAAGATAGCCCTCAAGCTAATGGGTCATATATCAGCTTTGATTCTTTGTTTGGATCTTCAATATGGTGTTTTTCCTTGGATTATTGTAGTAGAAATGCCAAAAACCCTTCCCCCAAGGTTCTTTTAGAACAATAATTCAAGAAAATGGGTTCTTAGACACTTAGGGGTTAGTTGGACCCCATCAGGGCCAGTACTTGGGCGAACAGCGATATTATCCAACTATTAGCATGGTCTTGACCAATCACTAACAGATATCATCTGATATGATATGTAACATCCAATCTCTGAAACCAGGCCAGATGTGCTGTTTAGTGTTTTACATATCATTTTTTAAATAAATAGATGATATAGTTCACCTGACTGACTAACTCATGGATAGTTCTCTTGCTAAGAATCTGATTGCCACTTTCAGCTGCATCTGTACTAGCTCCTGTTGGGACGATAGGCCCAGATTGTATTGTGCCAGGCTGCCCAGTTGTTGGAACAGCAGATTTCTGACCTGCTGATGCTGGAGCTCGTGTTGCCTGCTGCTGATGTGGTGCAGGCTGTTGGATCCTTGGCGGCGGATATTGTTGGCCATGCTGTTCCTGCTGCTGTTGTGATTGTAAGGGCAAATGGTGCTGCTGATGTTGTGCAGATGGAATCTGGTGTGGGTGCTGAGACATTGGCAAATGATGATGATGTTGCTGAGGATGCTGTGATCTTTGTTGCAAGGTCTGTGGTCTCATGTGTGGCCTGTTTGCAGGGGGTGGTAAGGAGGACATATTCATTTGGCCCTTCATCCATGGTTGCGTGTGCTGTTGCGAAGCTTGTGGTGTACCTTGTGATGAAGAACCAGAAGAGCCCATTGCTTGAACTCTTACCATGGCAGGACCTTGAAATTTCTACAGAGAAACCAAGAAATATATAGCACACAACATTCTTTGCTAAAAGGTTTCAATAAAAGAAGCAAAATGGAACAAGATAACAGCTGGTTAAGGTTAACAGCCCAACCAATTATTATGGTTTCTATTTTCTAATCAATGGAAAGAATCCAAGAAATCAACTAGGGAAACAATAAAGTCTTGTTCAGATTGAAACTTCTGCTAATGCCGCTTTATTGTTTCACATCCAGAAATCAAAATCCCAATATTGCATAGAGAAACTAATAGCAACATGCAACCTGCTGATGTACTAGTGCAGGGCCCACCAAATCTGGATATTTGAAGAAACAATCCAGAAATTTAAATTTTCAAGGGCAAATCAAATTACTTTGAGAGTTAAAAGGGTTAATCAAAATAACATTTCAACTTTAATCTACAATGGCCAATCCACTAGTAGCTCAGTGGTGAGGCACTTCTCTTTCACAGAAAAAACCAGGGATCCATTTACATAAATTCTTGTACCGTTCACTAACAGGGTAACCTTTTGGTGTTAATAGTTATCAAGATGGTATCAGAGCTAGAGGTCACAAGCTTGAAACCACTGGGAGGCATGTTACCTTCATATGTCTGTCTGGTCTGTCTATCTATTGGGTTCCAAATTTGAAAGGCTTCCTGTTTGAAGGGGTTGTTGATATAAATTCTTGTGTCATTAACTAACAGGTTAACTTTGTGGTGTTACTATTTATCAAGAGGATCAATCCTTGGTGTCGCACTGATGGTGAGGGACTTTGGTAAGTGTATTTGGGTGTGTAACTATTTGAGAGAGAAAGAGAGAGAGAGAGAGAGAGAGAGAGAGAGAGAGATTTTTTGGGGGAGGAGGTTTGGAAATTAGCTGTTCAAACAACCAACTTAGCTACAGGAGTAACTACAAAGATTAATTACAAATAATCAAACTTATCAAAGAATTTTTTTGAAACATAGTGGAATCAAATCTTAGAATTTAATCAATCACATCATATTCTTCTCAAATTACAGTAAAATCTGAATCATAATATAGCAACATGACAGATACAGTAGTATCATCTCATAATCTCAGCATCAGGGAAACAGCCCTATGAAATGAAATAAAAAAAAAATCCTTCTTTTTTTGGATGTTTCTCTGTGAAATGAAATAAGATAAAACCATTTCGATTTCAACACATGCAATCTCCTTAATCTAACTTTCATATAAAATTTTCTTTTTATTATTTACAAAATACTCGGTCATGAATTTATAACAAAAATAAAAATGATTACTCATTCATAAATATGCTTTTGCTGAGAAAATAGAATGTCATGATTGAAAAAAACTGCTAACTAATAGTAGTGAGGGTCATAAATAGAAGAATAAAATAGAAAAAACATAGTAAGATAAAGTTTACAACTGACTTGGTTTGCTAGTGACTGGTTATTTGATGGAGCTTGTGTTCTTAACTGAGGCTGACCAGGTCTCTGGGGATGGTGCCCAGAAATCCCACCACTTGGACGCAACTGAGAACCTGAACCAAGCGAACCAACCATCCCAATAGTCTGAATTCCTGGCATGGGCTGTCTACCCTGAGAAAATTAAAGCCGAAATAATGAGGAAGAAAATAAAAGGTAAAATAATATTTTAATAACAAGTATGCATCTTGTTTAGACTATTAATTCCATTTTTCCTCCTGACAGTAACAGTGAACTTTATTAATTAAAGAAACAAAGTATACTATTTTTCCTACCTCAAACAAAATACAAGCAGATTCAAAAAAGCTTCGCATCACCATACCAGACTCCACACTAAAGATCAGAAATTGGATGATTCTATCTATACAAACTCTTTTGTGGATAAATCCCATGAAATAACTAAAGACATGCTTGTTAAGAAATATCATGTGGAAACGTAGTTGCATTCTGAAATGTTCTTTACTTCCACTTCAGGCAATGTACCAAAATAACAAAATGTATATTTTCATAAAATGGTCTATCTTTTACAGAATAACCCAATTTGTCAATGCCCAATAAGCGCCTGAATTGAAGTAGGCATGACATACTACATAACAAATAGATTTAACAAGTGAAAAGGAACGGTTGAGAAGTAACTTTCCCAGTTTACTGTCGGTCCCAAGCTTGGGAGAAGGAGGGTTGTGTTAGGTTCAGAGCCAGCAAAAAACTTTTTTCACATCCAAAATATGAACTATGAGACATTATGATCATGCCAGAGTGGTCCCACTACAAGTGACACACTGCAGCAGCGCATGGTTGCAGTGAAAAGCAGGCAGGGGTTCCATAATCATACTAGGACATTCCCAGCTATAAGTGACACAATGCAGCGATGCCCAATTGTAGTGAAAAGTAGTGGTGCAAGCCCTAGGGTTAGGGCTTGTGTGACAAGTGCCAAAGCACGATAATGGTCTCCGCAGACACTTCTACACACACGAGGACACACCTCAAAGGGATAGAAACCCACAAATATTATTAATCTTCAATTCTGAGATTTCAACTCTCTACAATGTCATATAAATAAGAAAGAACATTTAGGCCTTGTTTGGTATCTCTACTCTTATTTCAACAGAGCCATCAAAAAAGAGGCTAAAGCTCTTATTTTCACAAGCCCAGAAATGGGGCCTTTCATGTTACATTATAGGGGAAACAGTTTCTTTGTGCATATGCATGCACATGTGTATGTATATTCGCAGGCACATACATAAAGCACAACGAAGACTAGATGGGAATAATGACGAAAGTTAGTATAGCCCAAAAGGCAAAAAAGCTTAAACACTCTATGAAAGGATTCCTGCAATCTACCGATGTTTTCTCTGTTAGCAAAATCAGTTAAGCATTGGAAACATTCCCATCAAACTAATCAGTTCTTCATCAACCGTCCTTATCATCTCCATCATTTGAAAGTTATGCTTCTCTAGCCAATCCTAGTGGAGGCCATCATCTTTATAACTCCACATTCTAACATGTCTTTCCTCCCGACTTCATCCATGGTCTTTAAATGGTGTCCCCCGTATCACAATTCCTTGAACTTTACCTTTTAACATGTGGCAGAAGGACTAGATGGTCTTCCTTATACCCCCTCATCACCAAACTAGATTCTGTGACTTTTTTCCCTCTATTGATGCTATCCATGGTTATTCCTCTTATGTACTCATTCCTAGTACTGTCCTTTGGTGTAAATTCATATATCCATTTTTGCATGCACGTCTTGGCTGCATGTACTTTTAACTTCTTTTCTCCTCTTCATTATCCAACATTCAGCTTCATACAGTAAGGAAAGTTCAATTGTTGTCACATAAAATCAAAGTGTCACTCAACATCACATAGCACTTAATGATCATAATATAAACCAATCAAACCCCAAAAGGCCGTAAATGGTAAAACACAAAAGGAATGAAACGTTCCATCTTCCCTTCAACATATTTCAAAGTTCAAACCAAGCATGTTGATGTTATTAATGGAAAAATCATGTGGATGCAGGACTTCAGAAGACGTCATCCTTCTCAGATTGGATAAATTCACATGCATTGGTGGATCTTCAACTAACTGGAGCTTCTTCCTTCACATGGCCGAATCATCAGAATCCACCTATAATGTCTAGGTTGGACAGATTCTTGGTCTCCAGTGAATGGATGGATGTGTATTCTGATGCTTATCAATTAGCTTTGCTGAAACTTGCTTCAGACCACTATCCTATCATGCTGGGTTCTAAATGTGAAAGATGGGGCCTGAATCCATTTAGGTTTGAATTAATATGGCTTGAGGAAAAGGAATTCCCACAACTGATTGCAGAGTGGTGGAAGGAATTACAATTGGAGGGATGGCCAGGTCACAGATTAGCATTTAAGCTGAAAATGTTGAAGGTCATAATAAAAGATTGGGCAGAGGCAATTTTTGGTGATGTGGGAAGACATATTGGGGAAGATTCAGGAATTGGACAAAAAGGAGGAAGTGAACCATCTCTCTATAGAAGAGGGGAAGATTAGAGTAAATCTTAAAGAAGAATTCCATAGGAAGGTTAGGGAAGAAGAAATCAAGTGGGGGCAGAAATCTAGATGCAAGTTGTTAAAGGAAGGTGGTAAAAACACAAAGTTCTTCCCATGGGATAGCATCATCAAGGAGGAGAACAAACAGAATTTCCTCAATTATGGATAGGGACAAATGGTTGGAGAGGAAGAGATTACCAAGCACATAACAGACTATTTTGCCTTCGTCTACTATGAGGACAGGCCAGCTCTGGATAATATGGGTTTTGATGTTATTGGGGAGCAGGAGGCATGCTGGTTGGAAAGGAAGTTCGAAGAGAAGATATCAGAGATGCGATTTTGGCCTTAGTGGGAGATAAGGAACTGCGGCCAAATGGGATCCCTATGGAAGATTTTGGAATGTTCTTAAGGAGGATGTTTTAGCTTTTATGGAAGATTTTCATCAAGAAGGGAAGCTTTTGAGAGGCCTAGGACCATCCGACCATCCTTCATTGTGCTCATTCCCAAAAAGGAGGGGGAAATTGGTGTTAAAGATTTTAGGCCCATCAATCTTATCAGAAGTACTTACAAGATTCTATCTAAGGTTCTTGCAGGAAAGTTACAGAAGACCTTACTGGGTATAATATCCAAAGAGCAGGGGGCTTTCATGACGGGGAGACAGATATTAAATGGAGTCCTTCTAGTGAACGAATGTGTTCATTCAAGGAAGAAGGACAACCTCCCAGGGCTTATTTGCAAATTGGACCTGGAATAGGCTTATGATAGCAGTATCTCCTTAGAAGAATGGGTTTTGGCGAGAAATGAAGCGGATGGTCAGGCATGTGTATCCTCAGCATGCTTCTCTGTTCTGATTAGTCGGTCTCCTAAAGGCGTTTCCTAGCTCAAAGGGGTCAGGGGCAAGGACACGCTTTATCTCTTCTCCTTTTCAATATAGTAGCTGAAGCCTAAAGTAGAATGGTAAAGATGGCAGCAAGTGAAGGTCTAATTGGAAGTTTTAGAGTGGCAGGTTCTTCTCCGATGATTACTCATTTATAGTTTGTGGATGATACCTTTATTTTTTTGCGGATCAAGTGAAGACCAGGTTAAGAATGTGAAAGCCATCTTATTTTGCTTCAAGGAAGTGTCAGGTTTGAAAATCAATTTATTCAAAAGTGAGATGATAGGAGTAAAAGTGGGGAAAGATGTGATCTGTAAGCTAGCAGGTTTTTTTGGGTGTAAGGTGGGGCACTTCCCGGCATCCTATTTAGGGCTGCCTCTATGTCTGGGCAAGGCTAAAAAGGACGTTTGGAATTCTGTGGTGGTGAGGGTGGAGAAAAAGCTTTCTAGTTGGAAAGCTAAGTACTTATCCATTGGAGGAAGGGTTACTATTATCAAGGAAGCCTTGGAGAATGTCCTAGTTTATTACTTTTCTATTCTAAAATACTCCATCTCTGTAATTAATCGGATTGAGAAACTTCAGAGGGACTTCTTATGGGATGATAGAAGCGAAGAGAGGAAGTTTCATCTAGTTGATTGGGCTTCCATTTGCAAACCAAAAGAAGAGGGGGGCCTGGGTATAAGGCCTCTAAGACAAATGAACCAAGCCTTGCTTGGAGAATAGGTGAAGAATCAGACAGTCTTTGGCAACAGACTGTGGATAGGAAGTATGGGTTTCGAAG
The DNA here is from genome assembly GCA_003546025.1 of Camphora micrantha. NCBI lineage: Eukaryota > Viridiplantae > Streptophyta > Magnoliopsida > Laurales > Lauraceae > Camphora > Camphora micrantha. Next base: position 28,035,733 of record QPKB01000012.1, on the reverse strand, counting down.
ACGAGTGTGGGATGCTCAAGAGGCTAGCTATAAAGCTTCGGCTATTTGGAGAGGTATCCTATCCGTTAAAGAGAGCTTTATGGAGTATATCAGATACCGTATTGGATCAAGAGAAAAAGTGCTTTTCTGGCTTGATAAGTGGATTAGTGATCACCCGCTGGCTGTTCAATTTCTGGACATTTTTAATTGTGTTGTTAATAATAAGGCAACGATATAGTGTTACCTGTCAGGATAAGGGGAGCAGAGGGCTTAGAGCCTCATTTTGAGGAGAGAGATCTCAAGGAGAATGAGGTGGACCAACATATATATATATATGAGCTTAGCTTATCCTAAGCTGTAATAGTTCTGGTCCCACAAATCAAAGTTGATTATATCTGTTTTTTGCAAGATGGAACTAGAAAATCCAGTTCTGATTAGATTTATCTTGATTTTGGAGACGATCATCATGCAAAAAACAATGATAATCGACTTTGATTTGTGGGACCAGCACCGTTTCAACTTAGGAGAGCTGGCCCCATATATATATATATATATATATATAAGAATTCTTTTTTGATTTTATAGGGAAGCAAGTCAAAACTCATGTTTCTTAAAAAATGGAAGAAAAAGCCCTCTACGAAAAAAGAAACAGGGCTGGAATCAACAATTTCTTCTTTTTTTTTCCCCAATTTTGATTTTTTGAACTGTAAGCACCCAAAGGTGCGTGTACGGTTCCTAAGGAATAGAATTTTGTCCTAATCAACCGACTTCATCGAGAATGAAAAGAATACACAAACACAGCCATGTAGAATATACCATAAATCCTAAGATGGAAATTCCTAGAAATTCTATAACATCTGACTACTGACTATATTCTAAATCACTAAATATATAAAAAAAAAAAAAAAAAAAAAAAAAAAAAAAAAAAACAGAGAGAGAGAGAGAGAGAGAGAGAGAAAATGGGCCAGACCTCCTCTTTGGCTCTATTATATTAATAGAATATTGAAATTATATATATGGGGTCAGCTCTCCTAAGTTGAAACAGTGCTGGTCCCACAAATCAAAGTCAATTATCGTTGTTTTTTCCATGATGATCGTCTCCAAAAGCAAGATAAATCCAATCAAAACTGGATTTTCCAATTCCATCATGCAAAAAACAGATATAATCAACTTTGATTTGTGGGACCAGCACTATTCCAGCTTAGGAGAGCCCTGCTCTCTCTCTCTCTCTCTCTCTCTCTCTATATATATATATATATATATTCTATGATGCCTAGATTGGGCATGGGTACAATCGGGAGTGGGGTTTATTTTTTGGAAGGAGGGAATGAAAGGAGATGGGTTGCTTCCAACGATGGCTCTTTCTTTGTCTCATCTTTCTTTGCAGCCATCACCAGAACAGCCGGTAGGAGGAGCTCGGTGGCAAGTATTTGGAAGCCAAAGGCTCCTCCAAGGGAAGTAATTCTTGGGTGGTTGACGCTCCAAAAGAGGAAAACTATGGACAATTTAAGGCGGAGAGGGAAGATACTGGTTAATGGTTGCCCTATGTATTTGCGTGAAGAGTAATCAGTTGATCACCTCTAGTTTAATTGCAAGATGGCTCAATCATTATGGAGATCTCTGATGGACTGGTTTGGGTGCATTTGGGTCTTCCCGAAATGCATCCTAGATCTATTCCAGGCTTGGTAGTGCCCTTCAGGATCCCCAAGAGGAAAGGAGATGTGGAGGCTTTCTTTTCTTGCGACAATTTGGGTAATATGGAAGGAGAGAACTTCAAGGTGCTTTGAGGGGGTGGCTGCAGATGGGAATACTTTGAAGGAAAGAACCATGTTTGTTGTCACTCTTGAGTTTAGGTTAATAGCTCTTTTAGCTTCTTCTCTATGTTTTTCTTTTGCTTTTAGGTGTTGGTTTTCTTTCATTTTCTTGGTATTTGTGTTGTAAGCTTGTGGGTATATTTCTCTTGCATTACTTGCGTCAATGAATTTTAACATTCATAAACAAAAAAAGGAATTACGGTAACAATTTTTCATAACCTAAGTAGAGAACCCTGTAGTAATTCACTTCTCCCTTTCTTCCACTTTATTATTACTATTTTCTTTTATAGAAACACTGACATAAACCCACAACCTTGTGATTGCAATAATGACCGCCTTCTAACTCAACTATGTGCTCATCTTTTTTCTCTATTGGTCTTCATATCACTTTTAATTTCTATTAATTTTAATCATCTGAGATGGATGTAATTATTTACACGGAGAACTTCCCACCTGCCTCCTCAATAGTAGCAGAACAATTAAAGGTACACGAGTTCACTCACATCCTCAATAACACAAGCAGAATTCAAATTTCCACCAAATTCATCATACAAACATACACATCCTCAATAACACAACCAGAGCTCAAATTTTCAAAAAATTAATCATACAACCATACACCTCTACATCAACACATATCCCAAGTGTATGGCAGAAAGAGAGATTTTAAGATATTGAGTTTCTTTTCTAGTTAAAAAAAAAAAAATGGGGCTTTTGAATTTAATAGAGTAAAATCCACTTCAACTTCACATGAACAGTTGCATTGCAAAATGAATTCCTTTCATTTCCCTTCAACTTTAATGAAATTTTAAATTTGAAAAAAAAAAAAAAAAAAAAAAACCACCTGGGTACTCGGGTTTCCCATCTGATCTTGCATATTGATCGGATTCCTTGCCAGCCCACCAAACTGGTGATTGAAAGGCGATGACCCAAACGTGGAGAACGACCCCGTCTGCTGCTGAGGCCTTGTAGGGTGCGCGGGGACCCCGAGGGCAAGTCCTCCCCTCTGCATTGGAGCTGCAGATACCGCCGGAGGCGGAGCAGATGAGAACGTAGAAGACGACGAAGACGAAGATGAGGGAGAAGAGCCTATCTGTGATGGTGGGAGATGGGGGGTGAAGTGGTAATGGGGTTGATTGGGACGGGTTCTTCCAAGAGGGGGCCTTTGCTGGGGCTGTTGGAAATTGGGTTGCTGCTGTTGCTGTTGCTGTTGCTGAAGGGGGTTTTGGGGTTGTGGGTTTTGGGTGGGCATTGAGGAGGAGGAAGAAGAAGAAGTTGAGAATTCAGGGGTTGAAGGGATTGAAGATGGGGTTGAAGAGGAAGGAGGAAGAGGAGGAGGAAGTGATTGTGTTATTGGTGTTTGGGTCGTGTTTGGATTTGGGTTTGTGTCTGTTGGTGTTGGTGTTGGTGTTGCTTCCATGGGATCCATGGAAGGAGAGGAAGGAGCCTTGCTTGGAGCCTGTGTTTCTGCGAGTTTTCGGTCTGTTTTGGTGCGGTACTTTTTGATGGTTTTTATACAGTTTCTTTTTCTTTTTTTTTTTTTATTATGGTGTTTATATAGGTTGGAATGAAGCATAGTTAGATCCTTGGAAGGGCCTTCAAAGGCGAGCCCGGATTTTTTCCCGGGCCCTGGCACGGCTCCGGGGAGCCGTTGAATTCCAGGCTTCCATGGGAGCCGTGCCAGAGCCTGAGACAAAAATCCCGAGCTCTACAGGCTTTTTGTTCAAAGAAAGAGTTATGCTATATGGACAAACTTTTTATACAAAATCGTGGACAAACTCCTAAGTATCCCTTAAATATCATAGTGATATTCAAGGGATACTTAGGAGTTTGTCCACGATTCTGGACAAAAAGTTTGTCCATGTAGACTTTTTGTCAAAGAAATGGTGGGTTACGCTGGGATGAGATCATTGTTGACCGTTGATTAGGTGATGCATCCGCTTAAAAAGGACCCGACCAAGGCTGTCCTACCCTGTACTCTTTGGACGGGCTGATCCTCTAAGGGCCCCTATGCCCTTTCCATTACATTACCACAAGGAGTAGCAAACCAGGCCTACCCAGGGGCAGCCCATGTATAATCACCCAAAACCCTTAAAAAAAAAAAAAAGCACGTTAGGGCTACATGGGATGCCTGAACCAGCCCCCTGAACCAGCCCCCATGGAACAAATTCTCCTCAGCCCTCGTGGAATAAAACCCTCTCTCCCAACATATCCCGCCCAAATCATAATACCCTCTGGCTTTTACGTACATCACGATTTTTCTCTCTTTTCTCTGTATATGAGTTCAAAAAATTCTTTAGAGAAAATTAGCGAAAGGTCGCTCATAGAGGTCAGGATTTCAGTCCATCAACTTTTCCTCTAAAGCCTATAGTTAATGCAATTTGGACATATTTCAGCGAGAGGTCCTTAGATACGTCATCTCATAGGAGAGGTCCCTAGATACGCCACCTCATACATTTTCATGACTGATTTGTCCTTTCAACTGTTTAGTCATGATATTTTTCAACTGTTTAGGCATGAAATTTTGAATTTTAAAAATTCAAATCTCCCATTCCCCCTCGTTCGTTCTCTCTCATTTTCTATGGTTCCGAAAAACTCCATTAGAAAAAGAAGATAGTCGATCATCGCCTGCCGCTGCACCATCTGAAGTTGCAAAAGGATCATGGGCTACCGCTGCACCATCTGAACGACGAGAGGTTTCCGCGTCAATAGAAGAAGAAGGGGTGATCGGTCCATTGGAGAAGGGGTGATCAGATTTTCAGCAAGTCTATGCTTGCTCGTGGTTCTACACGTCAATTGAAGAAGAAGAAACAGATGATCGGAACTCTTGATTCTTGCCGTTGTCATCGCCTGATTTTGCGCCCGTCACCGAAACAGAACAGAGACCACAGTTTTTGTTGTCTCTGTTACAGAATGGAGAAGAGACAGATTGAGTTGGGTATTGTTCTCGACTAGACCCCACATCACTGAGAATAGCACGCCGGAATAGCTGCCGCCTCCGCTGCAACCGCTGCTGCCTTACAGGGATCAGAGGTCCGCCATCGCCACTGTGCTGTTGCTGTGGAAGGAGAAGACATCAAGGCTGTTCTTCTGTTCTAGTTGCAGAACAGAATGATTGAAAAAGAAAAAGATCACAAGTTCTTCCTTGGGTCATCAAGTGGGCCCCATTGTGAAATTTATCTGAGTTTTTTCAAATTTATCTGAGTTTTCCATTTTTTGTCAAATTTATTTGATTTTTGCATAAATTTATCTGAGTTCTGAAACAATTTTCTTTGAGTTCTTGATAGATCTATTTGAGTTTTTTACTAATTTATCTAAGTTCTTTGACAAATTTATCTGAGTTTTGGATAAATCTATTTGAATTTGTGGCAAATGTATTTGCATTTTTTTAAATTTATTTGGATCTTTTGAAATTGATTTTCATCTTTTAAAATTTATTTTTATTATTTGAAATTTATTTGGATCTTTTGAAATTTATTTGTATCTTTTTAAATTGATTTTCACCTTTTGAAATTTATTTGGATCTTTTGAAATTGATTTTCATCTTTTTAAAAAAAATTTATCTTTTGAAATTTATTTGCATCTTTTTAAATTGATTTTCATCTTTTGAAATTTATTTATACCTTTTGAAATTTATTTGAATATTTTCAAATTTATTTGCGTCTTTTTAAATTTCTCTGCGTTCTTTTGAAATTTATTGCATTTTTTGAAATTTATTTGCATTCTTTCGCGTTTATTTGTATTTTTTGAATTTATTTTCATTTTTTATTTTTTTTATGTATTTTGAAATTCATTTTTATTTTTTTAAATTTATTTATATTTTTTGAAATTTATTTGGATCTTTTGAAATTTAGTTACATCTTTTGAAATTTATTTGAATCTTTTGAAATTTATTTGGCCAATTAAATGGAAGTTGACCATTATTAATGGAATATCCCACCAATCATGGGATATGATTTAAAGAAAGGGTAAATTAGACATATCAAGTATGAGAATGTGTTTGAGGACCTTTGGCTGCATGACTTTTTTTTTTTTGTGGACTGTTTGCAACAAAGTCATACTTTGAGGGACCTCCGACCAAGCGCCCCAAATTTTTAAGTATTGTAGAGGTTGTTTTGGTAGGTGCTAGGTCATAAAAATATTTCTCAAAAATGGTGATGCTAGAAATAGGGATTCTTGAAAATGTACCATCTTCTAAAAATCCCCATGTTTGAAATGGGTTCTCTTAATTATGAAAGTTTTTTTTTTAAAGGATTTTCCTGAAAATCCAACAGTTCTAAAAATCTCCATTATTGAAATGGGTTCTCTTGATGGAATTGGATTTCATTTCAACAAAGAAAATTAGACTAATATTTAGATTAGAATGAGGATGGCAAATGTATCCATTCAGTCATTATTGATTTTTAGCTACTGATGTATTTTATTGATTGTTAGCTAATCTTATTTAATTTTAATGTAATATTTGTTTGTTTGTAGTTGTGATTTGTGGTGGGATTTTAGGAAGGAGTTTTAGAATGAGTTTGTTCGAAGTAGTTTTGGATTTGATATGATTTGAACAAATTAACGAATGAAGATCTGTTGTTTTTGGTTCAAATAAATGAATAAAGATCAAAGGATGAGAGGACCCCCTTGTTGTTTTTTGTTCAAATAAACGAATAAAGGTCAAAGGAGGAGAGAACCCCTTGTCATAATATAGCAATTATAACGCTCTAAAAGGGTTTCTAGAAATTGTAATGAGCATTGAAAAGCTTATCAATAAAATAGTTATTTGGAGGTTTTGCTTCTCTCGAATGAAATGAGGGAGTATCAGATTCCCTCGAACTATCCGAGTTATCTGTTTCTTTTATTTATTTTTATTTTGACGGGGTTGTTACTACAAGAACTCTTTTGTATCTAAGTTTTGGATAAAATATATTGGGTATAAGCATTAGAAGTTCACAATATGTTTCTCATTTTCACCTTTACCATTTCTAATTAGGCATAATTAGCGAAAGGTCCCTAGAGTGGAATGTATCCAGCCTCTAGTCCACGCAAATTCTGTTTAAGGGCTCTGGTCCACTCAGCTAGACACTTTGTAGCCATAGGTCCCTACGTTCACACGATCACATATTTTAGGACTAATTTGCCATTTCAACCGTTATAGGCATAAAATTTTGAAATTTAAAATTTCAATATTGTATTCTCCTTCTGTTATTTCTATGCACAGAACTCAACACCATCGTTCTTCTATGATCGTCTTCTCCTGTCCGATCTAGAACAACAACCAAATCAGGTTGCCGGAGAGGACATCATCTTCTCCAACTCGGTTTTTGTTCTCTGCTACATAACCTCTACTAAAGGACTTATTCTCCTCTCCTTCTCCGACGCAAGCGACCGGTGGCGGAAGGCTGCAGCCGCAACTAGATCCGGCCACGGTGGGACGGTTCAGGTCTTCTTCTCCGGGACCGTGCGATCCCAAGAATCCAAGTCTATTTCACTGCAACGATTCGGATTTCCCTGTGTCTACTTTTCTTACAGTTGTCTTCTCCGACATTGCTGAAGCACTTTCGACAAGAGGTGACGACGACGGTGAAGAGAGTCTCCGGCGACTTGCGGCGTGGCAAGATTTCTGTTACAGAAATCAAAAACAAAGAGGAAGAAGAGGTCTGGTTGCCAGGCTAGGCAAGTTCAAGTTCAGGTCAGTTCAGCTTGACCGTGAAGCAGAAAGCCCAGCTACTACACGTTGATGTTCTGGTTTATGAAATTTATTTGAGTTTTTGTTAAATTTATCTAAGTTTCTGTCAAATTTGTCTAAGTTTTTGACCAATTTATATATATGAGTTTCTGTCAAATTTATTTGAGATTTTGATTTTTTATCAAATTTATTTGAATTTTGCGCAAATTTATCTGAGTTCTGGAACAAATTTATATGAGATATAGACAAATCTATTTGAGTTTTAGGCTAATTTACCTGAGTTCTGGACAAATCTATCTGAGCTTTTAGCAAATTTATTTGAGTTTTTGAAAAATATAGCCGAGTTTCTGACAAATTTATCTCCATTTTGAAAATCTTAACTGAGTTTTTGAGTAAATCTTTCTTAGCTTTTGACAAATTTATTTGTATTTTTTTTAGATCTATTTGTGTATTTGGATTTTATTTGTGTGTTTTAAAATTTATTTGCATTTTTTGAAATAAATTTAACTGAGTTTCGGCAAAAATACTTGAGTTTTTGGAAAAAATTTCAGAAATTTGGAAAATTGATTTATCTTAGTTTTGGCAAATGTGTTTGTGTTTTTGAATTTTATTTGCATCTTTTGAAATTAATTTGCGGCTTTTGAAATTTATTTGCATTTTTTGAATTTTCTTTGGATCTTTTGAAATTTATTTACATTATTTTGAAATTTGTTTGTGTGTTTGTAGAATTTATTTGAAAATCTCATTAATGGGATTCCATTAATCGTGGCCAATTAAAAGGTAGTTAACCATTATTAATGTGATATCCCACCAATCATGGGATATGATTTAAAGTAAGGGTCAGGTATGAGAATGTGTGCAAGGGACCTTTGGCTGCATGAGTTTAGATTGTGGATTGTTTGCTATAAAGTCATGCTTTGAGGGACCTCCGACCAAACGCCCCTTCTAATTAAAAGTAATTGATATCATGTTTAAGAAATACACTTAATGCTTATTAAGCTTGATAAGAGGCCTGAGTCTTTAATAAGGTGTTTCCAATATCATTATTATGAGTTGTTTTCAATTAGTATAATCAGGAGTCTAGCAAACCAACTTAGATTCAATATGAGGAAAAAAATTATCCCCCACTTTCGACGTTGACAACTTAGTTCACAAAAAAATTGTCTTGTAAAAGAAATTTAATACATACCAAATATTGTTGAAAGATTAGCAGTAGAGGGGCTTTGTCACGACCCGAGCCCGAGAATTGGTAACCCCGAGCCGTGAGCAACATACTTACTCCCGTAAACCCCGAATTAACCGAAGTTAAAACAGAATCCACAAGGGATATCAATCACAAGTACCTGTCAAATACAAAACTTTTTGCGGAAATATTCATATTTGACAATATCGACTTACAATTTACATGTATACAAAATAAAGTTCTTATACATGTATCATTTCCAATATACATTGATCAACACTGCATATTCAAAACATTATGCAGATGATAATTAATTACAGTTCAAAATGAATCTATAAACAGTTCCTTCAAAATATTTCTCAAAACGTTTCAATTTCCATTTTCGCACTCGGATACTCAATTCATAAGGTATCCCGCCTGACCCACTCAATCAGACCTCCTGGAGGAACCGGAGCGGTCTCCTTCGCTGGCGCCGGGGGCGCTGCTGCACCGGCAGGGGCAATCGGGCCTGTAATGCCATCAATAACACTAATGAACACGACGGTTCAACAAGGTACAAACAATTCTTGCAATAGTATATTAACACATTCATACTGCATTAATAATAATTTCAATGCTAGAGAAATCTAGACAATTCTACAATAACAATAAGAGACACAATGTCAGTCAATATACATGTATGAAATGGCCACTACCATAGCATTCATTACATTAAATTTCATTCATTACAATCTTCCCTCAAAGGAAGGATTCATTTTCATTTACCATCTCCCCTCAAAAGGAGGATTCATCTTCCAATGGAAGGCATCAATCAATATCCAAAGATACGATCGGAATTGGTGGGACTTACTAGTGTCCGGGTCAGGGACTTACTAGTGTCCGGGTTAGGGACACTAGCATCACCACGGAGCTCCGGAACACCCCCAATATCCATCTGCTACAGCAGATTAGTCATTCATTATTCATTGAACTCATTTAGACCTCTAATACAATAACTAGGTAGTGCCAGACTCAAGGGTCAATAATCTTTAGTAAGAAATCCTTTATGGATTCAATTCAATTTAATGATTCCTTTCATGACAAAGGAAGGGGATAACAATAATATCAATCTTATTAGATTGAATCACAATGACACAATGAGAGTACTATTAACCACACATTGTTTTACTCAATCCTATCTCAATCCTAATCAACTATTCGGGTGTAGCCATTGGTTTCCAAATACACGTGTTATTCTTGTTGGACATCACATTTATACATTTAATGTGTGCCTTTCTAGTCCCCGTAATTATCACCCATGGGGCTTAGGCAATTATCGATTTATATAGTTCATTTAAGGAACCCTTTTTAAACCACTAGTAATTCTCGATAATTTAATTAACTCATGATTAGTTTTAAAACTAATCGGGAACACATTTATACTCACTAGGAGTACTCCAATTTCTTGTAAAAATCCTAAACCCAAAATCCACTAAGCGGCTTACTGTTCGCTCGAGCGGACCAAGACAGAACATTGTTCGCTCGAGCAGACCCACTATTCGCTCGAGCGGACCCAAACAGAACTATGTTCGCTCGAGCGCACTTAATGTTCGCTCGAGCGAACTCCTCAGAATTCCTGCCAGTCCGAAACAGAACCTAGTTCGCTCGAGCGGACCTACTGTTCGCTCGAGCGAACCCTTCAGAATTTCACTCTGAAATTCTGATACACTCTCTCTTCTTCTACTCTATCACCATTACACTTCCACAACCTGCACAAAGATAATTGGAACCTCCTGTTCCCCCTCATACATCATCCATTCACATTCATTCATAATCACATTACTAATCATTCCTTAATCCTTTCACTAAGCATTCATAATGGATCCAAAAATCAATGTAAATTGCATATATTCCATGAAAATACCATACATCTCTATAATCGTTAACACTAATTACAAGCAAGGTTTATACTTGCCTCTGAAAGTCCGGGATCCTAACCCTAGAGGGGGGTGAATAGGGTGATCTATACTTAATGACTAATTATGACCAATTTTAATTTCTTAACAATCAACTAGTCACAAGTGGTGATTAACAAACAATATGCGGAAGCTTAAACAAAACAATCACCACAAAGCAATCACCATAACACAATGATTTATAGTGGTTCGGCCTCAATGCCTACATCCACTACCGGCTTATGTCTCAACACCCCACCGGATTTCCACTATTTATGCTTTTGAAAAAGGCTAAGCAATAACCTCTACAATATGCTTTCCAAGGATAAGCAATAACCTAACAATGTTGTTTTTCTAGGCTAAACAACAACCTATACAAGATGCTTTTCTAGGCTAAGCAATAACCTTTACACAATGCTTTTCTTAGGCTAAGCAATAACCTTTACAATAAAAAGATTTCTTCTCAAGGTAGTGTTTTCACAAAACACTCTAAGAGAATACAATTAAGTTCAATTACAATGCCTCTTAATTAGGCGGATATGAAATTGAAAAACTAACTCACACAAACACAATATGAATGCAAAGGTGTATGTTCATGATGTGTGTGTGTGATAACTTCAATCAAGTTAAAATTAAGCCCAATCAATATATGCTTAATGCATTTAAAAGTTTAAGGCACACAAAAGATTTGATTGAAGTGAAATGCAAATCACATGTATAAATACTAACTTGTTGATGATATAAAAATCAAAGGTTCACAAGTTGTATGAAACTATTTAAGACTAAACATGTGATGCATGTGCAATGTTGTTTTCAAAAACAAAAGTTTAACTAAAGTTCAAATGAATGAAAACAACAATGTGATTCAACCAAGTAAATGAAACATGTTATAAAAGAAATCAAAACATTTGACAAAACATGTTTTATAAAGTTTTAAAACAAACTTGGTTTGAGATCAAGGGTGAAGAATCCAATCCAACTTAAATCAAAGATTAAGAGAAGAATGGATTCAACACATCATAGTTATCATGCTAAAAATTATTTACCAATAATTTAAACAAAGCATATAACATATGATAAATAAAAGTAAAGCTTACTTAGAGATTTAACTTCATTAATCCAAGCTTTAGCTTTACTAATGACCCCTTGGTCTCTCTTACTTCATTCCCCTTTTTCTTGCCTCCAAACACCTCAAGGAAGGCTCTTTTCTCTTATTTGATCAACCTCTTTTACAAGAGAATGAAACTCATTTTATAGCCAAAAAGTCACTTCTGGCGTGTCCCCGGTCGACCTGGTACACTGGGCAGTCGACCCGGGCTCAACGGTAAAAAATCTGACCATTTGAAAAGAAGCCCAACGGCTCTTTGCCCGGTCGACCGCACAGTGTGGCCGGTCGACCGGGTCCATGGGCCGGTTGACCGGCCACACTGCGCGGTCGACCCTGGCCTGGGACCAAATTCCTCCAAAAATTGTATTCTTAAAAGTTTTTCTTGAGGGAATTTTTTGGGCCATTAAACCAAGCTTGGAAACATGATTTTAATTCAATCTAAGTGCTTTTAAAATCATGAAAACATACAAAGCCAAAAAGGATTTGAAACTTCTTAAAACCATTGGCTAGCTTGATTTATAAAACTTCTTTTCCAAATTAAATGCATCCAAGATTAAAAACAAATCGTGCATAAAACATATGATTTACAAGATTTAAAAAAATGCATGAGTAAATCAAGATTTCACGTTTTTCTAAATCAATGCATGTGTGAAAATTCGAATGATGCTTAAATGATAATGCATCAATCAAATTGCAATACACAAAATTCCTAACAGCCTCTCTTGAGCTATTGAACTCAAGCCCTCTTTTGCTTAGCTTGGCTTGAGATTAAAACCCCCAATTTCAAACCCTAATCATAAAAACAAACAAATGAACTCCCATGAGTCATTTGTGCTAGAAATCACTACAATGCCATCAATGAAACTTGGAAATCACAAGGGAGATCCAATACTTACTTGTGGCTCAAAGGAAAGGATTCTTGAGATCTCTCTCAAGCTTTTCTCTTCAACAATGGAGGATTTGCTTGGGGAAGAAGATGAAGTTGAAGATGAACTCCTCAAAATCTCTCAAATCACTCTTAGCTTCACTCTTAATGGAGAGAAAATGGAAGAGAAAAGAGGAAATGGTTCTAGGGTTCTTGCTTGGAATGAAATGAACCCATCTCCCCTCTTCTCATTCTAATATAACACTCTTCACACCAAAACTCCCTCTTCTTAAGCTTATTTACATTTAGAGTCAAATGACTCCTCACTTGGTCCATTTGAGGTTAAATGGAATAGTGTTTATTATGAAAGTTGACGTACTCATCGAGATACACACGTTGGTATCAAGAATTTCCGTATTTGACGAAATACATGAAAATCCGTATTTACGAAAAAGTCCTTAGTTTACCTTGTTTGAGTCTAAACTCATTTTAATCTATTCAATTCCCTTCAAATCCATTCCATTATGCTTAATGCATCATTTGAGACTAACTTGTCTCTCTTTGGTCATTAACCTCAATTAACCCAATTATTCATACTTAATTAGCATTAATCTCAATTAATTAGCCTTAATCTCGATTAATTCGGTTCGAGGTGTAACAGGCTTTCAAGGATTTATGGAAGGCCAAGGAGCTTTAATAAAATGCTTGATTCATTAGTTATATTTATAAAGAGACAAAAAGCATGATTTAATAGTTACATATTAAGAAAAAAAATACTTCAAAACCCTAGACGATATATGTACTGTGTTGAAAAGCAATGGAATACTGGATTTCAAGTTCTGCTAAAAAAATAATTTGATCACTGGTCCATGGGGTACTAAACATTAGCAAGAGAAGAAGGGGGATTTGTAATAAATATAAGTTTATGAGGAAGTTTTCAACAAAAAAATGCATGGGAGGGAGTGGGGAGTTATATGCATAAAACTTTTTTCGTTTAGACATATTCCTTACACAACCCTATTTTGCACTTCCTTTTGTTTTCATATGGGGGCCTAACCATGATTAGCCCAATCCCTTCATAATGAATGCCCCCTTAACTAACATTGATCCTAATTGGACATTAGTTGTTGAGTTTATCGTAGTAAGTTTTCACAACAAATGTCCTAAATTTAAAAACTAAGACTGGCTTGACAGTTTACATACCCCTACATTAAAATGCTTCCTTCTTGATTTCTTGCATGATCACCTTCTTTAGTTAGCAGTCATCAATTATTTTGTAGGATTTATCATTGTCATAGCCTACTCTTTTTGAGTTTGTCAGCGCTACTAACCCAATATATCAAATCTATCAAAATTCTTTTATATGCACTTATCGTGCAGTTTGATGAAGATGATAAGACCATAATGCTTAAACTAATGCAAGGAAAAGGGAGGATGTTTAATTTACTTTGTTTGAAGCAGAAGATCAAAGGCAAGCCATGGCTCTGAAACCATGTGGAAATTTGGAACATTACTATGAGTGAGATTCACTGTCACATGAAGTGAACTGGTTCTAATTGAGATTCAACTGAGAAATTACCAATTAATTTTGATTGTGAATCAATTTTGATTCTCATCAATGCCTTAAACCATGCTCCTGGGCCCGTTTGGCAATTTACTAGTAAAGTAAAAGTAATGTAAAACATCAAATCAAGAGAGAATAAAATAAAAGGGGGTTATAATGGTATCTTGTCTTTAGTGGATTGGTAGGAAATCTTTTTTTACTTTTTGTTTAGAAAGTGAGTATTTTTTTTTATCTTTTAGTGGAGAAAGAAGTTTCTTTTTTACTTTTTTTTTAAAGGAGGGAATTTTGAAGATGTGTACTTTTTATTTGACCCATCCGAAAAATGGAGACTTTACATTACTTTTACTAACCCATTAAATTTCCAAAAGGGGACAATCTTGACCATCCTTTAAACCATCTAATGTTTCCTCTCCCATCTTCCTTAAACTCCGGAAGTTAACCCTTCCGTTGTTGTTATGAACCTTAGCCCGACTCTTCATTTCATCCATGCTCCTGAGTGTCTCTCCACGCTTACTTGGAGGGCTCCCGAGTTTACGAAGAACCTTGTTGATCCTCGTCACTTCGGGCACAGTTTTATCAAACTCCAAGTGGCCCGCGACGAACAGACGATCATCCCCTGCATACTTATTCGAGTCTTTCAAATTGTTGACGAAACACTGGCGTTTCACCATGATTTGGAGATGGTAAAAGCCGTCGCCACTAGACTTGCTAAGGTCATATGCATCCTCGATGTCATGGACACTGAGGTTGATGCCGATGATTTTGTTCAGCTCAGCCACACCCATGATTATCTTGTAGCTGTTCAAAATCAACTAGCATGGAGTAAGATGCCATTTCTTGAGGCAAGATATCAAGAGGGGATGAAGGGGGAATCGGACCCCACCTTCGATTATGGTGACCAGGTAGAATGGCATCCAGCCGTTACTAAAGTTGTAACCATCAAAAGGGTTTTCCGGATCATTTAACCTAATACGGACATTGTCAGGGATCCCGTACTTAGCCCTGAACTTGGCTGTGGCCTCTGGAGTTTCCAGCCAATGCCTATAGATGCCCATTCCTAAAGTTTACAGAAACTAGAAGGACGAATGGCGAAACTCGAAGAAGAAAAGAAGGGCAAGGAACCCTAACCCTAAGGAAAGCCCGAGAGCAGAAACAAACAAGGATGAAGACAAGTTACGGCAGTTGGAGTCGAGAATCGCATTCAGAGGAACTTGGCTTCGGCATTACCTCTCTTCTCTGCAAAACTCACTCCCCTCTCTAAAACCCAGCCTGCTCTCTGTTGAAGACGAAGATGGAAAACGAGAGGGAAAGACCCTATTTATAATGAAAGATGCGCCCCTTTCCGAATTTCAAGGGCGCGCGTGCGAAGCGTCGCCTCAAGCACTGTGCGCGTCTCTTTGAGCCGATTGGATAGCCAATCAAGTGAAGACACATGGCGCGACCCGTACATCTTCTGCATCGATCAAATTTCCCTACTTATTACCTCGGGTAGACGAAGCGGCGAAGTGACATAATGATAGAGATCGTATGTCACCGACTGAGACTATACAAGCTTCAGACACCAAGATCAATCCAACTTTGGTAAAGGTACCAACTCGGCATGCCTTAACCTTGGTGAGATTGTTCTAGCTTTGATAGGAGTACCAGCTACGCGCAACGCATCTCGGCAATAGTCCCACTCACATCATAACATTTAGCTTCCGACCTCATAAAGTTAGAGAACTCTATGAAGTCAGAAGCTAGGGGGCAATTGTGTGGGACATCTCATAATACAGAGATTACTCCAGTTTTGGTAAGAGTACCAACTGGGTCTCGGTTTCATCTCATCCTGGCAATAGTGCCAATGAAGATTCTCACAGTACCGAGATCATCTTAGCTTTAAGGTAAAAGGACCGGCTCAGTATGATCCGGTCTCGGTGAAATTGTTCCAGTTCGGTAATGGTACCAACTCGGTGTAGCGCATCTTGAAAACAGTGTCAGATGGCGCTCATCTTACTGTCATGCTTGGCCTCGGTACCATCCTCAGTTCGGTTAACCGAGACGAGCACCGACTCTCAACCAGTGACAACTGTCCCACGTTACAGAACGTGTCAGGAGATAAGGACATGTGTCGGATAAAGATGAGCAGTTATCATTATCCGGTGGTTACATCCCTTCCAAGATGTCAGGGTAAGGTCCGATGGGATTCAACCGCTGATAGATCAAGGTATGGTTTGATGGGACGGTACCTTCACCTACCCCACTAAGGAAAGGCCTGATGGGACTTCCGCCTGTATATATGCAAGAGGTAAGTCCAAGGCAGGTACGCTAACGCTAACAGATAGCCATACTCTTTCTTCCTCATGTTGGAAGTAGGTGGGCCTCGTGGATAGAATTCAAAACTTTTAACCCACTTGACTTAATGATCAAATACCCATAAGGCCATAAACCACATTCAGAATGCAATCCCTCCATCTCATTTATCATGTACAGCAATATAACATATCTATAAGATAGAAACCATCAGCACCATGCAACAAAATAATCCACAATAAATTTAAAAAGTAGATTATACCAAGACCTTGTTGTCTTACATGCTATGACCCGCTATCAGATCTCTTTTCTCAAGAAGACTGGTGGAAATTTCAAGAGAAAACCCTTCAAGAAACTCCAAGGAACTAGAAGAGAAAAAAAGGAGAGAGAGATATGTAACTCTTGCATACAAAAGTGGGCTGGGCGTGAATCCCTATGGTGGACGTCCAGCCCCTTGTTTCCCTTATTTATAGCCTTAAGCAACTCCTCTTACTTGTAATTAATTAGAAGTCCTACTTCCACAACAATAAGCAACTTTCTCTTCCTACTATTACTACTATTAGAAGTTTCACTTCAAATAGAAATTGTAACTTTCTAATTCATTCCTTTTTAAGTTCAAGTAGGATTAGTATCTTTCTAACAACTTGGGCTAGCGTGGGGGCCACTAGGGATTCCATAGAAAGTTGGCTCCAACTGGGACACCGTGACCCCACATCTCATGTCAATCCGGGCCCACAGTTAATTGCAAATAACATCACTATATAAATGCAATTGCACTCCAATCTTAGGAATAAATTACAATGAAGACCCTAAACTTCCCGATTACCACAAGTAGGCCCCTCTATCAATATCCATGGATTAATTGGATCAAACCTATCTCTTCCAATCTTAAATCCACATCTTATTATCCTTGAGACCCAATTAATCACAATGATCATCAGCACCATCCAATTAACTCTTAATCGAGATGGGTGCGCACTTACTAATGACAAATCCATTAATTGGCACAAGGGGATAATTAAGATAGATTCCATATTTACCATTGAATGTTCCCACAATCCTACTACCACCTACCCAAGACACCAAGGTGTTGACATACAGTTGGCATCACTCATTGGTGACTCAAAGCAAATGAATAGATAGAAACTTAAGTTTATCAATGTCTTAGGATTGAGAGCCCATTGCTAGGGAATTATGCGAGCAAACCTTAAACTCGAGACAGTATTTCATAAGGTGCTTCTCATGGTCTTTCAATACATTCAATGTACCAGTATCATAATCCAGAATCTTACATTCTGATGATCGAGACAAACCACACTATCTCATATTGATCAAAGTGTTGTAACCTTATCAGATGAGATGCCCAGTCTCATCACTGGTTGTAAAAATATTTAAGTATAAGATTTGTGACACCTGTCTCCCGTATATAAATCTCATCCATACACATATATCACATCTAATATACTAATGAGACCCAGTTCATGAGATGAATCATTATGTTATATGTATTGGTCATGTGCATTAAGTAATAAAACATCATTCATCTCATGAAAGGAAAGCATGATATTATTGATAAATAAAGAAATTGATCAATTTATTACATCATCTGATGGATTGAGTCCATACAATCTAACACCTCACTCACCCTTTGTTCAGTGACTGCACTAACTTAGGCGTCGAAGTACCTTCGGCTGATAGCAGCCAGGGGCTCTGACTTATTCCTTTGTCCTTCCCTTTCAGGTTTCCAGGCATTCAATCATTCACAATCCTTTCTAAGAAGCTCTACACGAAGAGTTATTATCACCTAATCAAGTCCGTATTATTTTAGGCACTTACAACAGTCATGGTTGATGCATTCGTGATATAAAGTATACGAAACCTCTAGTTGATTAATTACCTTCGGAAAAGTTTTTGGCTCGCTCATCCCGTGTGCACCGTCCAAGTGAACCAGCTGTGGGGGGCACTGTGGGTCCCATATGTGAATGGGACCAGGGGGATGGAAAGATCAAAGTGGGACCATCCCATAGATCAAGTTTGATCGTAATTCCATCTCCATAACCTTTTCATCTGTGGCCTATGAATTTAACAGCTTCATATTAAAAAATAAATAAATAAATTTGACCCTCCAACCAACCGTCTTCCATTGGGATGGGTGCCAACCTTGAGAGCGGTGACTATGGGGACCCAGTTTTCGTGATGTGTTTAGATTGGTAATAGATGGGCCCCACCATGTGGTTCGCACAGTGAGATCTCGTTCGAACTAGATGCACCCAAATGTTTACATCATCTAAATCGTCAATGGAGGAGTGAAAAAAAAAAAAAAGAGAGCATTCAGAAGGTTGGAGTAATATAAGAAACATTTCATTGACTTTAAAAACCAAAGCAGAGAAATACATTTTATTCTTAATCTTTCTATATTGAAACTACATTAAGAGCAATGGGACTTCTAACTACATGCCTCCCATCACTCCATGTTATAGACCCAAAAACAAAGCTTCCATTACTATCCTTAAAAGGCTTAAAGTCTACTCTATAAGTTTGCTTCTCTCCAACACCATTAAACTTGAGCATATATGGAGCAACTGTTACATACACTCCTGCAGGACTTTTCACAGAAGCAATGAAGACTGACTGGCTGTTCCCATAGTGAGTGACAGTCCGATAAACTGACACGCTTCCGTTCAAGCTAGAGATGCCGATGGATGGATAATTGAAGTTGTAGGAGGGGATGAGTGGGCTTTTACAGGTAACAAGCTCGCCGGTGAGATTTCGAAGTTGCGCAGGGGTCGCACCAGTGCTACATAGAAAGTTAATAATGTCGCTGGAATCATGATCATACACTAGCCCTGGGTCTAAGGCAGCAATTGGGTCAATTTGGCCAGATCCATAGTCGAAGGGTGACGTGGTTGAGCCACTTGGTTCTCTGACAATAATGTTCTTGGTGTTGTCCAACACTTTAGCTGCAGTACGAAGGAGGTAAAACACGATCGATGTCAGAGGCACTGGAAGTTCAATGTTATGTTGGTGTGATACTCTAGTTTAAGGGTACAATTATGCCTACCTTTTGGTTGCCTATTTTTAGCAGTGAGTGAGCTTTCTCAAGGGATGACTCAAATCTTCATTTCTCCATATATAGATTATGCTATTCATGGTTGGCAAATGTTTCAAGGGTTTGTTCAGATGAAGAGGAAAGTGGAGAAAAGCATACATTGTTCAAAGCTGTTTTCTCCCCATAAAAAAATTGTCTTACTAGCTCAGTCAGGGCGTGTGCAAAATGAAGCTATAAATGCAGTGAATGTCTACATATATACAACTTTGTGTTAGAAGGGTGAAACTAGCTTACAAGTTAAAAGAAACATTTATACAGCTACCACTATAGCAAATTATTATTATTAAATATTTTTTTTTCTGAAAAACTACCAATAGCATTTGCCCTGATCTTATAACGTACCAGTTCTATAATACAATATCTTATTTGCTAAAAATGTGCAAGCCTACCTTCAATTATGTTTTTATGAAGGGAATAGGTAGAATAGACTGGTTATTCAAGAAAAAAGGGCAGGCTGAAAATAAAGTAGACCAAAATTCATATCGGCGACCCAACGTAGTTGGAACAAAACTTTGATGATCATGAGGTGGATCAGACAGGTTGGTCTGATGATCAACCCATCTTTGACCTATTTCATTTTGGGTTAGCAAAACTCGACAGCTGAGACCCATATATGGTGCGATTCTAGTTAATTAAGTGGGTCAAATATGGGTCAAGTTTTGCCACCCCCTATCCATGGGTGATCATTTCTGATACATATAGCCTAAGAAGAGGAATACAACTCCTAGCATCACAAACCTAATCTTAGCTTAATTCTATCATAAATTAAATCTAATATCCTATATAATCATATTACAAATTTAATCTTTAATATAGTAATAAATGATCAAAATGTTCAAGAGACATGAGACTTCCCCCACATTAATTCCCTGAAATTTCTCTCTTTTATCACTTCATCATACTTCAATATGTTGCAGTTGAGAAGAAAAATACCAACCTGTTGTCATCAAAGCAGATTTTATAGCAGCTGGGCTCCAATATGGATGGCGTGATTTTATGATTGCGGCCACAGCAGACGCATGTGGGCACGACATAGACGTGCCCGAAATTATGTTATAATCAACAGACCGCAATGCAGTCGCCTCTGTAGCCACTGGTGACCATGCTGCTAGTATATTAAGTCCTGGAGCTGTTATATCTGGCTGCAGTAAAAACAACCATCATTATCATTATCAGATACAAGACATAAGTTCTCTTTCTCAGTTCTTAATGTCAAGGAATTCAATAATCAAGGGTACACGAGCGAAGATGGATCCAAAATCCACATACTTTGATAATTTCAGAACTTATAATGTTAGGTCCCATTGAAGAAAATACAGCCATTTCCGGTGCAGGCTTGGTGTGGAGTACTGTCTCTGACGGTGCGATCGTTGCGATTGGGTTTCTATTAGCACCAGAAAGCAAATTAGAAGATTGAACAATCACAAAATATTTGACATTATCCTAACTACTTGATCAACTATTCAAATGAGTGCACAGTCAATCCAATAGTCTAGTCCATTCAGACGAGTGACAAGTTAATTGGTAGATATCGGGGGCGGTCCCTATTTTATGGTCTACTTAGATCGATCATAAGGTGGGTCCACTAGGTGGCTGCTCATGATAACGTGAACACCAGTGCACATCAGAGTTTTTTTCATTTGACACTCATCCAACTATTACATACCGTTGGATTAAATTCAAATTAAATGATGCTATACAAAATCATTGAAACTTAAGGGTCATGGATCAAAGGGATGGGAGAGATTTTTTCCATTTGACACTCATCCAACTATTACATACCGTTGGATTAAATTCAAATTAAATGATGCTATACAAAGTCATTGAAACTTAAGAGTCATAGATCTAACGGATGGGAGGATCTAATGGGTTTGAATTTTGCATACGCTAACTCTTATTTAGATATTTCAGTCCCCATCTCCCTATGATTGGAATGGTTCTACGTGGGCTTAATAGAGCGTGGACATGAAAGTTGCTCACAGATGGTGCTTAGCTGAGGTTGGCCCTATACATACAGAGGCACGTTAGAAAAAGCCTAGACAATTTAGAGATGAAAGACGCTCTCCTTTTTTCAACCGAGGAAAGGAGTTAATGATAGGGGTTGCTTAGTTGGCATCCTTATCTCTTTTTAAAATAAAGTTTAACTGTATTAATTAACTTTCCTATGACGGGCTGCAAACCCCTTTCGGGAGAGGGTAGTAGATCTTGAGTGAGGTGATGGAACCCTTGGGTGAGGGAAATAGACCGTGGGAGAAGTATCAAAGCCCACCGGTGAGGCAAGGTGACATGTCCAGGGTTCAAACCCTAGTGATCCATAATTTATTTTGAATAATCATGATGGACCAACTAATTAATTGTGTCCCATAAACTTGATTTATACTTTCTTTTAGACTCAGGAGGAAATTTTGCGAACAGAGCCTAGTTACAAAAATCCAAGCCTGTCAAATTGTATGGACCAATTGCTTTGTGCCAAAAATTTGCAATAAGTAGGACCGATTGGTTTGTTCCAAAAAATATATATATATATGTTTTAAAAAATGAGAAGAAATAGGAAAGTAAATTAATACCATTATTTTTGTTCTTAAAATGAGATAAATATGCCAACTAAGCCACTCGATCCAACTATTAATTCCTTCCCTCATTTTGTTGGTCGAACGAGAAGAGGTGTTTTTCATCCACAAAACGCCCCGGTATTTTCTAGCATGCCTACACACTCATATATATATATATATATTGAGTAGTGAAAAATATGGAAGAAAGCAATAGTTCATTGGGCCTGTTTGGTAATTTACTTTTAAAATAAAGTGGAGTGAAGTGAAATGAAAAGAATGAATAAAATATAAGTGAGTTATGATGGCATTTTATTTTTAGTTGTTTGGGATGGAATATTTTTAACTTTTTGTATGGAGAAATGGAGTTTTTTTGTCTTTTAGTGAGTAAATGTAGTTACTTTTTGACTTTTTTTTTAAAAAGATGGAGGGAATTTTTTGGAAAAGTGCTTTTGATCGGATGTTTAACTTGACTTTACTTCACTTTACTATATTAATAAAATTACCAAACGGGTCAGGGTTTAGGGGCCTTCTTTAAGCTTTGAATATACATTGCATTCTCCAATAAGAGGAAAGATTTTGTCAAACGAAAAGTCAAGGTATGATAATTTGGAAGGGTACAATGGGTCGGTAGATCGTAACCATCTAACCGGTGGATATTTGTGTGTTGAATTTCAACTTTGGAAAATTTTCTTTTTAATTTCCTTTGTTTTTTGAAAATTCCTTTTAATGTCCTTTCTTAGTAATTCACTGGGCTATTGGAATTATTTGATCAGTTGGACACTCTTTACTATCATTCTTTCAGAGAATGAATTAAGTATGCTTGCATTCTCATATAAGTTAAGATTCGAAAGATGCCTATAAAGGGTTGACAACTTACTTCTCAGACCCCAGATATCCCTGAAGTTCCTGTGCTTCTTGTAACCCTATTAAGGTAGCAGGGATGACAAACTGAAAGCCCACATCTACTGCTACTGGATCGATGAGTATCATCCCTACGCCACCAACTTGTTTCACAATCTTGCTCTTTTCTGTTCTTCCGTCAGTAACGGTCTCGATTGTGCAAACAACAATCTTACCCTTCACCAATGTAGGATTCAGTGTATTGTTCTTGCAAAAGCTGTTTAAAGAAAAATGAACGGTCATTAAGAGAAAATATATAACTACACTTGCATAACTGACATGATCCGAGCCCGAGATTATGATTAATCAGAGTTAATCCCGAGCTGCGTCGCATACTTAATTTCTTGAACTTCAATAACATAAAATTCACAAGGGATATAAATAATACATTATGCGGAATATAAACAAACATACATTATTCAACGTGCACCATGTACAACACCAATCACTTGCATAATTAATACAATGTAAGGATGAAAAGTGTGAAACGTTCTCAAAACAAGTTTCCAATCCCAATTTTTCATTCACTGTTTTCGTTCTTCGAAAATCATATCAGATGATATCATATCATTTCCACTCGACTAATCCTCCTGGAGGAACCGGAGTAGTCTCCTCCGCTGACGCTGAGGCCTAGGCAGGATCCGCATGGGCAGTTGTACCGCAATGCCATCAATAACACTATGAATTCGACAATTCAGCAATGTATAAACAGATGCATGATTGAACATGCTAATTACACATTTAATCTGTCTAAATCAATGTTAGACAAAAATATATACAATTCAATTCAGAATTAATGAGAGTCTTTATTCAGATTTGGCAAACTACAATAGCATTTGAAATCAAATCACATCTTCCTAAAAAGGAAGGAATCACATCTTCCATATAGAAGGAATTATATATTGTGGGATTTTTCAGTGCCCGGGCCAGGAACTAATGACATCACCACGGAGATTCGGAACACTCCTAAATAATCTGCTGCTGCAGAAACAGCTCTAATGAGCATTATTGAAATCACTATTTAGTGTCAGACTCAAAAGAAACAATACAGTTTAACATAAACTTTGTTCAATTACAATTTATTAGATTCAATTCAATAAACAAGTCTCTTAGAATTCAATTCAAGTTATGATCCAATTCGGATACAACCAAGTGTACAAATTCAATTAAATAATATCAACCATTCAGGTGTAATCCTCAGTTATTTAATGTACGTGTTATTCTCGATGGGCACCACAATTTATATGAATTTTGTACATTAAAGTCCCCTTAATTAACACCCATAGAGGTATAAACGGTAACAATAGCCTGGATATAATCAAAAGGCTCTTTTTCTTAAAACTCAAAAATTAATTATGAAATGCTTTTAGTTTCGGTTAACTAATCAATGTCCTATCGGTTTTGCTTTATAAGCTAATATCATTATTGAATTACAATTATTTACTTTTGGTTAACCCTTCGGTTAACACTCAATCCATATTGAATCCAAATCCAAGGATATTACTTTATGGAAAGCGTAAGC
The DNA here is from genome assembly GCA_003546025.1 of Camphora micrantha. Classification (NCBI taxonomy): domain Eukaryota; kingdom Viridiplantae; phylum Streptophyta; class Magnoliopsida; order Laurales; family Lauraceae; genus Camphora; species Camphora micrantha. Next base: position 28,011,237 of record QPKB01000012.1, on the reverse strand, counting down.
GACGCATTAATCCTCAATTGTATTATAATTAGTCTCAAGACTAATTTTATAAACCATTTATGTTCATAAATGAACATTTGATCAAACTAAAAATCATAAAAATTCTGGACTCAATCTGAGTCCTCCGTTCAATCGGGCTTCAGGTCTGATCGCTTGGTTTGAAATCATGTCTCAGTTAGGACTGTCCGATCGATCGGTCTGTTCAGTCCGATCGATTGGGCCTGCGACGAGTTCAGTTTCAGAACCTGAAACTGATTATTTTCTTTCTCCCTTGTTCACTGTATTCAACTTCTTCATAACCTTCATACAATATGGGACCTCCTGTCCCCTCCTCAACATCACTTCATTCATATGTAACCTTTCTCATCCATTTCAATACTATTTAACCAATCTTATTCTCCTATCAATCAATCAATCACATACACACAAACTAATCAAAATATAGGCTGGAATTATACTTCACCACAAAATCAAAAGAAAACCATACAAACTAGCATCTAATCATAAATAAATGTCTATACTTGCCTTTAGTTGAAGTTTGGTACAAAAACCCTCTCTTTTGAGCTCTATTTGACTCAGTTCCACTCAATCTCAAACCCTAATACCACCAAATCATTTAAATACGAATTTAACATGTTGTTCAAAATGAAAAAGGGTTAAAAGAACCTAATCACAACTATAATCTTCAAACTACTCACCTTACAGCTTGTCAGAAAGAAACCAAAGCTTCTCCTTAGAAAACCAAACAAGTTGATGGTAAAGAAGATGATGAACACAATCCCTTTTTCGAAAATCATTTGAAAAATCCCTTTCTAAGCACTTGACAGTAAAGAAATGAAGAAAGAAGATGAACTGAACCTAGGGTTCTCTCTTTCACTCTTGTTGCTGCTAGAACATTCGAATGACTGAATGTTGAGTTCCATTTGAAACCTTTATAACAAGAATTTGCATTTTAACCACCTATAATACACATATTTCTAGTTTGAGTCAAATCAAGACTCACTCACTTCATTTGAGGTCAAATAAAATCGAGTATATTACAAAAGTTGATGTACTCATTGAGATATACGTGATGGAATCAAGTTTCACCACATTCAACGAAATATGCTAAAATCAGTATTTGCGGAAAAGTCCTTAATTTCTCTAATTTAAGTCTAAAATCAATTCAATCTCTTTCAAATCTATTCCATTATGCTTAATTCATTTATTTGAGACTAATTGATCCATATTAGTCGTTAATCACCATTAACATAATTAAACTCAATTAATCCACACTAATCCCAGTTACTTAGAGTTAATCTTGATTAACTCGGTATGGGGTGTAACAATAACTGACCCGCCCCTACTAGGGTGGGTTTGGAAGTGGATTTGTCGGTTCAAGGCAGCTACAAGTTTTTGGATTTTGACCCTAGTTGATGGAACAAGTTTGTATTTTCGCTTTTGTAGCCCATCCCATCGTATTACATGTTACTTAGTACAACATGATAGATATAATTTCTATAAACTCACTAGTAACGGACATTATTAAAGTATAAAGGGTAAATTAGCCAATAGTCTCTGAGCACGGTCTTCTAAGGCATCAAGGACAATTACTTTTTCTCTAATGTCTATAGTCTAGATAGCTGGAGATATTTTGGTGAAAGGTCCCTAATATGCTACGTCATATATTTTTATGACTAATTTGCCCCTTTCAACCCTCATTCTTAGGCCAAGTTATCTTTTATTCTCTGTTATGCCAGAGAACTCCTGCATTCTTCTTTTCTCTCATTTTTCATTTTTCGTTCCTCTCCATGATTGTGGAGTAACATTGCAGAGCACCTTCCGTCGCCACCATAACTTCCGATTCTCTCTTTTTCATTTCTTCAAAGATAGAAACTGTTTCACTTTATCTTACTCTTTCATCTAAAGTCTCTTCCAAATCTATCTATCTCTTTACAACTGATTTGAAAGAGAGCAATTTGCTCTTTTTCTTATTTTCCTTCTCTCTCTTTTATCGATTGGATCGTGGTCATCAAGTGTTCTTGTTTTGGATTTCAATTTTTATTAGAATCTGATTTTCCGTATTCTGACTTTTGGTGTCGCCGAACTCAGATAAATTTCCCAGAATCTCTAATAAATTGGACAAAAACTCAGATAAATTTGCCAAAAGTCAGACAAATTTGTCTAAGTTTGAACAACTTTTGCTCAACAGCTACCTCTAACCTCTCTCCAAACCCATCAAAAAGAGACATTGTAAGGTAGAGAGTGTCTCCAAATGGGTAGCTCTCTTTGAAAGCAGCTTGAAATATCATAAAGTCTAGAGTTTGCAAACTGGACTGGGCTAGTATGATCTAAAATGGTATCTCCCTCCACAAAATCAGCTGCTTTGGGTGGCGTTTGATGCATAAAAAAAGACCCACTTGAAATCCGCTTGAAGCGCCTGGGATTTTCCTTAACCTCCAGAAGTAACTTCTGCCACCCAGAGGAAGACTCAAAAATTCATATTTTTTGCCCCTGCAAGCAAGACAAATCACTTTGACTTTGGTTATTCAAATCTGTAAGTCTCCAGCCTCCCTTCATTCTCATTTCACATCATTACAAAAAGCAACACAAATTTATCCGAGCAGAAAAATTAACAGCAAACTTAGAAAACAGGAAATTTATCTGAGTTTTCTGAAATCTTATGCTAGCTTCTGTTAAAACTCATTTGGCAAATTTATCTGAATTTTGCCAAAGTATAAAGGGTATTCAAGTTCAAAGTCCTTTTTTACCTGCAAGAAACTTGTATGATATATTATTAAAATATTATAATAATGAATAATAAAAAATAATAAGTATTAAACCTAATCGGCCTGTCATTGGGTGGGTTCGATACCACATATCATAAATTGCCATGGATCAAATTCACTACAATCAGATCGGATGGATATGGATGTAGAATCGTATGAAACCTGATATGTTACCCTCACTATTAGAATTAGTCATGGTTACTTATCACAGGAAGCCCGAGGAAATGTCAAAAAGTATGTCTTTTGAATAGAACTGTTTCACCAACTGTGATTGTAAATTTGACCGCAGATCTGTGCATTTAAATGCAATCTATCAGTGCAGGTTAATTTAAGAAAAAAACATATATCTTTTTTGTTACAAGCAAATCAATCTAGTTGTAGATCACAAGCCTCAGTGTGTCTTCTCTACGACGGCATTGAGAGGATCATAATAAAACGAAGGCGTCAGCTTTACCTTGCGTTTTGAGATGTAACACCAGAAGCAGCAGCCAAACTTGCAGGTATGATGCTATAGAAACCCTCCAACTTCAATGGGTTTAGTGATTTACCCTGGGATTATATATTTAATTGCCGTCAGGTATGTGATATTAAATCAAATATTATTAAGACAGTGTAGGTTATAATGATCAACTTAATTTTTAGAAATCATAAATACGACGTGGTTATATATATATATCGTCAATTTACGTTAAAAAGGGTCTGCCACGCGCGGTCTGCTCTACAGTTATTTTTATTAATAAAATGTAATCTTCTTCCATTGCTTGAAAATAAAAATAGAAATAAAAATAAAAACAATAAGCCATAAGAGAATTAAAATCATGACATTGTCTTTCATAGATACAGTATCTATTCCGACTCAAATACTTCTACCATTTAAATACTAAAATTTAGAATGAGCTATGGACGCATCTGTTTAAATTTGAAACTAAAACCCAAAGCAGTTCATAAAAAAAAAAAAAGGAACTATTATTTTCTAAATACGAAACGGGCTATCATGCAAGTTTCAGATTTACCTTCAAAACTTTTGAATTTCCCAAAGTGACATTTGACTGGAATTCTCGATCCACAGAGCTAGCTGCCACAGTAAGGATCCACGGTGCAACATTAGCCGCCGTACCAGGGAGGCCGGAGTTGCCAGCCGAAGCTGAGGTGAGTATTCCCCTCTTGAATGCATGATATGCGCCAATGGAGATTGCATCGTTGAAATATATGGGTTGAGGCGGCGATGGGCCGGCTGAGATGGAGATGATATCGACGCCGTCGCTGGTTGCATCATCGAAAGCTGATAGAAGGTCCGCATCATTGCAAAGGTTAAACCAACAAGCCTTGTAAATGGCAAGCCTTGCACCGGGTGCGCCCCCTCTTGCATTTCCTCTAGCCATTCCAGATAAGCTCACATTGGACACAATGGAACCAGCCACCGTGGAGGCGGTGTGAGTGCCATGGCCATCTGAGTCGCGAGCTGACCGGAAGAAGACATTGCCGAAGGACTCAAGTGGACCATTTTCAGCCTCAAATCCCTTCAAATAGTAGCGTGCGCCAATAGTTTTCCTACAAAAATGAAAACACCAATTCTTCCTCTTGATTCACGGCAGGAATTTGCTTAACATGAAATCTCTCAATTTGAATTCTTCTATGTAATTAACTTAGGGATGTTTTAGTAGCAGCCTTTTGACTTGGATCCACCAGATTGGGCTGGTTATGGGGTCAAGCCAACTAGGAAACTCAGTGACTCATTAACTTATTTATTAGATATTTTTATCATAAAATATATATATATATATATATATCTAGTATAACTGAAATAAAGTGTATTCTTTTACTGAAAACTATTCTAATTGCCATTTATGAAACTTTACACTTATTTCTTAAACTTCAACCATTTTAGGAATATTTTATTTGGGGACTATTTGCTTGCATAGAATACATAGGAATTCTTGATCAAATGAGCTGCATTGAAGGATTAACTTTTCGAGGATTTGAACTAATTGGTGATGGCTGGGTATTCATTTTCCTTTTATTCAATTTTCATTAAAGGGGAACTTATTTGGTGGTCGTTTTTTCGATATTTATGATGTAAGGGTTTAAGGATATGAGGTAGCAACACAGATGAGGCTTAGACTTTCCAAGGATTTGAACTACTAGGTGATGGCTGGGAATTCATTTTTCATTTTAACTTCATTCAGTTTTCATTAAAGGGAAGTTTATTTGGTGGTCGTTTTTGGATATTTACTTTTGGTTATGCATTTCCAACTACTTACAGACATTCAAAGTCTTACGAGTTATTTGGCACTTAATTAAATGAAACAGGCAGGCCCTAAAGGCTTGTAACTCTTTTGTTCATTTATTTAAATGCCATGACCTAAATGTCTAAAGACGCCAATCTCTTCCAAGGAAACAACAAGGGATCAATTCTAGGCTGTAGTTGATGCCAAGGAACTTGGATATATATAGTGTGTGTCTAGCTTGTTGAAGAAAAAAGGCCTCAAGAAGACATAGTCAACATGCCGATCAATGAGGAGTTTAGCTTAGCCATACGTGATCAAGCGGGTCACCAATCGAGTTAAACCCAACCCATTCACATAATATGTAACTATTTCAAGTCAGCTCAGCTGGATTCTTGGTCGATCCTCTGAGTAAAAAGAAGGGTTGGGTCACTTAAAAAATATGGAAAAAGAAATAGATCAATTTCCAGGCAAGAGGTTGCAAATTAAATTCTGTAGAAGTAGGTGCAGTTTTAATTACTATCTTAAAGCTTGGAAGGAAAAAGAAAAAGGAAAGAAATAAAAAAAAAAAAAAACAAAAAAAAAAAAAAAGGGAATTCTACTCACTTGGCTGAGTTAATTGACTCAAGTTGAGTGCCTCAGTCATGGCTTAGTAACGCCTCAGTTTACTTAGTTAAGTCTCCAAAAGATTCAAATGGGCTATTACATAATTTTACTGAACTTTCTATCTGTAGATGAGCCGGGTCTTCGAGTCAACTCAATGTACTCCTGAGTCGAGGTGATTTTTTTTTTATTTTTTTTTTGAGAAAAGGCATTACATGAAGAAGAAATCAAAGAGCTACGTACATGACACACATAGACCTAAGGCATTTATAACAACAGAAAATAAAAGATCCTCAAACAGCAAAAACCAAATTATCCAAGTCTCTACACTTAAAGAAGTGTGGATGATGTAATAAATTAATTTATTTCTTTATTTATCAATATAATCATGTATTCCTTTTATGAGATAAATGGTGTTTTATTACCTATTTGCACATAATTAATACGAATGACATGATGGTTCATGAGATGAACCGGTGTCTACAAGTATACTAGATGTAATACATGTATATAGATGAGATCCACATACGGGAGACATGTGCCGCAAATCTTATACTTAAATAGCTTCATAACCAGTAATGAGATTAGACATCTCATCTAACAAGGTTGCAGCACTTTAATCACTATGAGATAGTGTGATTTGCCTCGATCATCAAAATGTAAGATTCTGGATCATGGTGCTGGTACATTGGATGTATTGAAGGACCATAAGAAACACCTTATAAAATATTGTCTATACTTTAAGGTCTACTTTCATAATTTCCTAGTAATAGGCTCATTATCTTAAGACATTAATGAACTCAAGTTTCTGTCTATGCATTTGCTTTGAGTCACCAATAAGTGAGGCCAATTGTATGTCAACACATTGGTGTCTTGGGTACATGGTAGTAGAACTGTGAGAACATTCAATGGTCAAGATGAAATCTATCCTCATTATCCCTTTGTGCCAATTGACGGATTTATCATTTGTAAGTGCGCACCCATCCCAATTAAGAGTTAATTGGATAGGTACTGATGATCACTATAATTAATTGAGTCTCAAGGATAATAAGATATGGATCTAATTTGGTGGACAGGTCCAATTGATCAATGAATATAGATGGAGGGGCATACTTGTGGTCACAGGGAAGTTTAGGGCCTTCTTGTAATTTATTTCTAAGACTGGAGTACAATTGTATTTATATAGTGGGGTTATTTGCAATTAACCGTGGGCTCGGATTACACATGAGATGCGGGGTCAGGGTGTCCCAATTGGAGCCAACTTTCTATGGAATCCCTAATGGTCCTCATGCTAGCCCAATTAATATATCATTACTAATTTTACTTAAACTCAAAAAGAAAGGAAATAAAAAGTTACTATTTCTATTGGAAGTGAGACTTCTAATAGTGGTAATAGTAAGAAGAGAAGGTTACTAATTCTTATGAAAGTGAGACTTCTATTATTAATTAATAAGAGGATGTGAATTAGAGTTATAAATAGAGGAGGAAAGGAGGTGGACGTCCCTATGCTTGATTCACGCCCAAGAGTTTGACGTCTGTCTCTAGTGCAAGAGTTGCACACCTTCTCTCATCTCCCCCTTCTAGCTTCTCTTCCGGTTTCCTTAGAGTTTCTAGTTATCTTCTCTTGAGAGATCCCAACAATTTTCTTGAGAAAAGATATCTGAATCGGGCCATAGCGTGGAAGATAACAAGGTCTTGAAGATCCTAATTCGCTACAAGAAGAGTTCTTGTTCAAGATAATTGTCTTCTTCTCCATTAAAGCATTACTGAGCTCCAAATGTATAATCTACTTCATTGTTTGTTATAGATTTATTTTGTTTGCATGGTGCTGCTATATTCAATTTTAGAGATAGTGTTTTACTGATCTTGATCACGAGTTTGAGTTTTTTTGGATTCTGGATTGGGTTTTGTAGCCTTATGGATACTTGATCCGTGCATCAAAAGTTTTTAAAACCTATCCACGAGACCCACCTGGCTACTTCCAATAGAAGAAGTGTTAGAACAAGTGCTGTAGTCCTTAAAACCTCCAAGCATCATCCTATTCTGTGCAAGTTATCCCTTGTTGAGTACGAACCTCCCGTTAAAGTCCCCCATATATCCATAGGAAGGGAGTGGTGGAACACACAATCTCCTAAGGCATGTGGGTCCAATTTCACTAGTTGATCCACCACTATATTTGCCAATCTTGGGCAAATGGTCAATTTTGAGTTACAAAGCAGTGAAATTAAGGCAGGAAGATTGCAAGTAATGGGGGCATTTTTGCCAAGTTCTCTGATGACTTTACCTGTTGCAGTTGGCAGAAGTAAATTTGTCACCTGTAACACATTCTCCTTTAAATTTCTTAGGCACAGGTCCCAGCCCTTCATCTCTAAAGCTCTCTGATTCTGGCCAAACTCCTATTGAATCACCAGGAAAAATAAATGCCTAACATTATAAAGATTCCACCCTTTAATACTCTTGAAAGTTGAGACTGCCAGTTATGTAACCTGCTATCATTTTTCACGTTTATCTATCTGACATAACATGATTCTTACCAGTGTCAATGGATCCAACAATGACGTTTGAATCTGAATAGGGTGCCATTGGGTATGATTCTCCACTAGAACTCACTCCCAAGAAATCCCAAGAATGAGTAGTATGCAAAATGTTTGTTTTGCTTTCGAACACTGACACAACTTCTTCTCTCTCTGCAGCATCAACAAGAAGAAAAGTTTGGGTCCTAAGTGATTTTCACCAAGACTTGTTGCTATAAGCATATTGAGACGTAGGGGTGGCAAAATCCAACCTTATCCACTACCCGCCCCCATCTTTGACCCATGGCCACGTGCTGTGGAAGACAGCCTGTGTTTAAATAGGTCAGGTTAGGGCCAACCAGTAATGACCCGCCTAACCTATTTAAATGGGTTGGGTTAGGGTTGATTCGTGTATTCTACTTGTATTTAAACAATTTCGTGGTATAGTACTATTTAGAATGGTCTATTTCTCTGGGCCCATTTGTCAATTTACTATTAAAGTAAAAGTAATGTAAAGCTTTCACTTTTCAGATAATAGGTCACATCAAAAGTAAACATATTCAAAATTCCATCATTTAAAAAGCAACCTCCTTATATATTCTAAATGACAAATGAAACACACTTCTTACACAAAAAGTAAAAAAAATTCTCCATCAATCCACTAAAGAATATCATCATAACCCCCTTATATATTATATTCTCTTGATTTAATGCTTTACTTTATCTTTATTTTACGATAAAATTACCAAATAGAGAATGAGTCGAGCTTATTTTGGGCCTTTGTTTGGCCTACAATGTAACTAAAATATAGTTGGGCCAAGATTCTGTAGTTTGGTCAGGTTAATGAATTAATTTGCATTCAGGTCGGGTTGACTCACATCAAAGGCAAGTTGAAGTAATTGTCCATTTTAAAAGTGGATCAAATATGGATTCGATGTTAACCTATAGATATCCCTTATTAACCTAACCCTCCATTTGTCACCCCTAAAAATATCGCATATATCATTATTAGGAAATTAACGTCTTTGGAAAATGTCTAGATAATTTAAATGTGCGGTTTACCTAGGATATTATTTTAAATATGGCTTTCTTTACCAGATATTATAGGGGAAACATTGCGAGAAATAAATTATTTTACAATTAATTGAAAAATAATAAATAAATATAAAATACTATTAATTCTTACTTTCTTATTTGTTTTCCATTTTCTCTATTTTATTCTCATCCTATCATATTTTCTTGCAAGGTTTTTTAGTTTCTGAAATGTTTTGAAAACGTGGTGATATTGTTTGGAAATACCATTCTAGATAAACATTATTACACCCCGACCCAATTTAACATTGTTTAATGCTAATTAAAGGTGTTTTAACTAAATTAATTATGCTTAGTTGCTAATTATGGTTATTAGTGTTAATTAACCTTTATAGGCTGAGTTAGTTGAGCCTTGAGCTTTGGATAAGTGAGTGGGAATCGGTTTGACTCAGTTGGGTAGAGTCAAGGGCTTTTTTGTAATTATTGATTTTCTCATTTTGCATCATTTGCACGTCATCTTGGCGACTTCGTGTGTATTTCGACGAGCACGTCGATTTTCGTATTAGACTCTACTTCATTTGATCAACCATTGAGTTAGTGGGCCTGCGTTTGACCCATTATGAAAATACTAGTGAGTGGAGGGGCTTCCTTGTAAAAATGAGAGCCTTATCTCTTAAAACGCATTCAACAACCATTCCAACAGATTCATTCCTTTTTTCTTGGAGCCAAAAGAAGCTCTTCTCCTTCTCTTCTCCTTCTCTCTTTTCCAATCATCAAAGGGCTTGTTGCAAGCGCAATTGGCAGCTAGGTTGGACTCATCTTCATCTTCTTCATCTTCCTCTCTCCTTTGTGGACAAGAACCGACCTCTTTCACTCCCTGCTCTTGCCAAATTTGGACTTCTTATCAAGGTAAGAGCCAGAACCTTCCCTGTCTATGTTTTTGAGTAGAAATAGAGTCAAGAGACTCATATTTGACCATACATGCATATTCATTTTATATATATATATATATATATATATTTTTTGTATTTGTAATTAGGGTTTGAATTTTGGGAGTTTTTGGTTCTTTTGAGCTAGAGAGTGAAGAGAGGGATGGGAAATCTCTATTTGAGGCAAGTATAAGCTTGATTTGGAATTACATCTTTTTTAGTTATCATTTGATCCAAATGAGACTCTTCTCAATGATTCTAATAGCTTAATGAATGAATGGGTTGGATTGGTTATGATTTTAGTTGATGAAATGGATGGAAAGGTTGTGTGTTGTTGATGGGAGCAAGGAGGCTACATTCTTTGCAAGTTGTGTGATAGGAGAAGAGTGAAAAGGGAAAGAGGGAAAGAACACATGAATTTCGGAGTTAAGGAATTCTAGAGCATTCACTCGAGTGAATAAGGGTCCACTTGAGCGAATCCCCCTCCTGAAACACTCACTCAAGCGATCAAAAGAACCGCCTGAGCGATCACCTCTCTGGATGGAGTCTGCTCAAGCGAACATAGTTCCGCTCGAGTGAACACCCTTCTAAACCAACGCTCAAGCGAACAATAAGGGTCACGTGAGCAACCAACCTTCTAGATGGGGTCCATTCGAGCAAACCTGAAGCTGTAGACTGGGCTTCTTTTAACTTAATTTTAGGGTGAATTACCACCCTTAGCCTATAATAAACCACCCTAATAATGCATAATAGATAATTATGGTGCATACCCTTGTTTCCATAGGAATTTAGGATCTTTAAGACCCTTATGACTTTATAATGGAACCATTAACCTCGGTAATTGGTCAACTGGGAACTTATTGGTCTGGCACTATGCCATGAGAGTTGGTTTGGAAATTCAACGCATTTCTCCTAATAAGTGACACTCAAACGAGATAGTAGTACATTGGCTTTCCGAACCTACCTTGTATTGGACGGTGAGAGGCTAAAAGTAATAGTCTAGTATTGGTTAGTAAAATGTCTTGATTCCTTCAAATTAGTGCATTTCACATTGAAGTCCAATTTCGTTATTGATATCAAATCCTAATGTATTATATTGATTGCATTATTAGTATTCATTATAGTTCGATTTTCTAATTCCAATTTCGTAGCTTAATTATTGCACAACTGTTTCGGTATTCGTTGAAATTGTGAATTGAGTAAGTATTTGTGTATATATGATTATTATTCGATTCGATTATGAACAAGTGAGCATAGACTTACTCAAATTCGATTTTTATTTGATTCAATCGATTAAGCACTACTTAGCGTTGATCATATGATACCCGACGGGGTTGAACTTGGTTTAGTTATCGAGACTACTGCAGTAAGTCATCTGGAACACCAGAATTTCAGAACGCGGGTAGCTAACTAGCCTTTGGCCGGGCCGTTGGTGACATCCAAACTAGATTCGTTCTCTTTTAAGAGGATGAGTTCAATGTAGTAGCCAATTAGTATCTCTTATTTTCCTTTGATTCACAAGCATAAATTATTTGATTTTCGCACAATTTGCTTAGTTATTACTTATCATTGACATCTATTAATTGAATCATCTGTAAATTCAATTTGCAACATATGTATTTTCTTATTAATGCTTGTACTTGTTGAATCGTTGTATTGAGATACTCTTCTTGGCGTCATAATCGCAGGTGCAGCTCCCGGCCTTGAAGAGGCCCAGGAGGGAGAGGAGGGTACCGAAGAGGTTCCTCTAGGATTAGAAGAGTGGCCGGATCAGGGGCCAGCGTAGACACCTCCTTCAGAGCGCATGATGTAAATTTTGAGGGTTCCTATAGAGTGTGACTAGCCCCTTTCTGTGTGGGTCACACTTAGTTGTTAGTTATACTTTTGATTATATTTTTGGTATAGTTGTATAGGGTTCCCTTTTTTGTAAATTAATGTTTCTACTTATATAATTCTTTTATATTAAACTTAAATGTTTAATTAGACTGAATGAGAAATGATACCTTCATGTATATGAATTACAGCTTCCGCTATGATTTAAATGTTATTGATATGTCCTAGTGAGCTCGACTCAAGTGTGGAAAAAGTTATTTTTCTCCTTTGTATGCTGTATTTGACTTGAGATAGGTACATCATCACGGGAGTACGTGTGTCTCACATCGGAGATTACCCTAGGTCAAGGTGATTCGGGACTAGGATGTGACAAACATCGTGATATAATGATTTTGTCACTAATATTTATGATAAGATGTCAACAAGCCAAACTAGCTTGTAGGCCAGATTGGGTTGGCTTAATTTGGCTTGAAAGTAATCCGATTATTAAGTTACAGATTTATGGAACACTCATAAGCAATGGGATGAAAATATCATTAGAAAAGTCTTTAGTGATCCAAGAGATGTGGAGGATATTTGCAAAATACATATTCCAGTTGGTAATGAAATTGATAAAAAGGTTTCACCTTTCTGGATCTAAGAATAGACAACTTATAACAAAGTCGGCTTATAGAGAATTAGTGAAAAGGAGAGAACAATTTGACCTCTTACTAATGGGAGCATGCCTTACAATTGCACTACATAGTACTCGTTGATGAGTGGTATCATCTTATTACAAAGACTAGTTATTCATCGATTGCCCGGGTTTACCTGCAAGTTTGCGAGCTTGTTCGGGCATTAGCATGGCTGAAAAACCTCTGAAGCTCTTGCCGTAGTGATAGACTGCTGCTTGTTTGGCTCCGTCAATACTGAAAATATACGGCATGCATGAGTCTCAATATTTCTCAGTGCTTAACTCAATAGATAAACACAGACAGAATCAGATGGGAAGAGAAATATCAACGTAGCCTTATTTAGTTATTTATCCTGATTGGCTAAAAGTCCTACTAATCAACTATGAAAAGGCTGCATCATCCAATTACCAAACTCACTAAGATGCAAAAGGCCCTCCTCTCAATCCTTATTCAATCAATTTGGGGGGTCAGCTTAAAGAGTTCTGCTAATTAACAAATAAAAAGTTAAATTATCCAATGATCAAACTTACTAAGACGCCCAAAAGTGAAATCCCTCTCTCTCTCTCATTCAATCGATTTGGGTCGGCCTAAAGAGTTCTACTAATTTCCTATGAAAAAGCTATCTCAAACTAGCTAAGATGACCATCAATGGCCATCACTAGAGAAGGAAAGTTTTTGACTTTTAGAGCATAATGCGATCTCTCTCTCTCTCTCTCTCTCTCTCTCTCTCTCTCTCTCTCTCTCTCTCATGTGAATGAATATGCAGGAGACTTATGTGGATTAGCGATGCACATACCTGCCTATAATGGATGCGAGCAGGTCATGGTTGGCAGCTATCACAGCATTGAGATTCGGGTGCGAATGTTCGCCCATATAAACAACATAATGCTGTATCAACACAATTAATTAAATGAATTGGGAAATGAAAAATTAGCCTACTAATATGAGAATTTCTATTTAAATGTGCTGATGAATCAATTTAGAGTTTAGATTTCAGCAATGCCAAAGAATGCACATAAAGGTGGCTTTACCTTGGTTTTGCTGTCTCCATAAACCAATGCAAAGCTCAACAACAGGACACTAAAAGTAATGGCTAATTTCATGATTTCAGCAGGAGCTGTAACTAACAGATTGGGGGAGTGTTGGGGGGTGCGAGAGAGAGAGAGAGAGAGATGGGTGGTCGTAGAATAGATGCTATGGGCAGCTGCTTCTTATAGATACGTGATTTGAACTTTTCAAAACTTCGTTATTCCCAATGCCGGCTTAATTTAAGGCAGCGTAATGCAACTTGTCCCAAGTTGATTGTTTTTATTATGGGGTTTTGTGGAGGGATCAAATTAATATGTGAGGGTTAATTAATACTTTTTTCAACTCTTTCTTGATGTATTTTATAGCCGGCTGATGTGAGTGCTTGTAGGAAGAGGAAATTGCATAATGCCCCTTGTTTTATAAAATTACTTAAAACATTTTTCAGATACTACAGGCAAGGGAGAAATGAAAATCGGGTTTGCTTTCTCAAAGCACGCCGATCATGGGGTCCTCCTAGATTCATCCAACGTTAGGGCAGCACCATGAGAGTGGTATGTTGTGTGGATTAGGGGTCGGCCTAGTATCACTATAATTAGATCATCATAAGTTTCGATTTAAGGGCATCAATGTTAATTGTTTTTGTAACTACATATTTTATCGTGGTTATATCAAATAATAGATAATGATTTCATCAGTGTCAAATTGGACTATAAAAAATGTAATTTTGAACTGTGGCAAAAAAACTTTTAGCGGCAGTTTTTTTTTTTTTTTTTGCTAAAAGTAAGATGACTCCTGTTTTTAGCGGCAGAAAAAAAACTACTATTAAAGCCTTTTTTTTCCTGCAAAAATTACCTTTTTTCAGTATATAGGAGGATTGAATTGATAATATATGGGTCCTACTGATGGAACAGGAATCGGTTTAATTTTTACTCTGTTTTTTTCGTATCTCTTGCTTGATAAGGCACTGTTGAGGTATGTAGGAATATGGATCTGTAGGCCAACTCTGATGGACGCTGGGAAAGAACATAGAACATAAGCCCTAAAATTCACCGAAGTGGGCCTAGATACTCCTTTTTATCCATAAGACACACTCTGTTGGACTCTGTCTCCAATTGAGTGGCCCGGATAACCTTTTCACATAATGTGTCAATTGACGATTTTCAGTCATCAGATTTTAAGCACAGATTTCCATAACTTTGACATCCATGTATAACCACTACATCTTAACAATTCATTTGGTGGGTCACATGATGGATGTGTTGTACCCTCAAAATCACAATGATGGGACGATTCTAAACGTTGATTGGGGGACTTATGAGGGTTACAAATAGACAGTAAATTATAAATGGTCCGCTGTTTTTCCTAACATTGATTAATTATCCACATTTATGGAGGGGAGGTCCCAAAGCAAAGCATATAGGATCCGTTTACCAAATTTGTCTATGGATATGTTATAGATCCATGGGAGATAGTATTTTAGGGATCTGGTTGTAAAAAATGAAAAATTAGAGGTTCTCAAGTTAAATGACACGTGGGAATGCTGGCTATAGAATCCATTGGCCAAGAACAAAGAAAAGTGGACAGAGTATTATTTAGATGTCTCCATTACTTTCTTTACTTAGATCGATACTTAAATTAGAATTATAAACTATTCCTTTTGATATTTTACTTGTGAGAAGCTTTCTATCATTCTTTAGTTGTCAACTTTCTTGGCCACATGAACTCTCCCTCCAACGGGGGGGAGGGGCATGTTCCTTTGTAAGACCATATAGAATCATTTCACTAAGAATAGGAGATTGGGCTTAGCATACATTTTATAAACTTGACTTAGGAGAAATGATGCAGTTGTAGACATGCAAATTTAACATTGAAAAAAAGAATTAAGAAAGAATTCCCACAAGCATGGAAAATGAATTCTGTGGAAAAATAAAGATTCTATGGAAATTGAAGAATCATGAAATGACTCCCTCAAGGCAAAAATATCATGAAAAAATAAAAAAAGTTGAGGACTCTGAAAGTGACGCAAGTTGCATCAAACCCAGACTGAGACGAGTAGGAAAAAATACTACTATCTGACGCGAGTACGGCGAGCCAAAAACTTTGAAATTCTAATAAATGGTCAAAAATGCCAAATTGGAGCTGGGCATGCACCCCATGCCCTAAAGACCCGAAAATCGCCACTATTAAATTATTTACATGGAACAATACAATTTAAATCCCCCCCTAAAAAGCCGTTCGACAACCTCCTAGGGACCGTATCTTCCTCGATATAGGTTGGATTGCTACAAATTTGGTGTTTACAAATATCTACTTGAAAAGACATTTCCAACAATGTATTAAGGACAAAAATCCGACCGATGAATCGAAAATCATGATAGATCAAAGTTTTCGTAGGAATATGGAAAAGAGGAGAAATGAGGCTTAGGCTAGGGAGGCACCTCTCCTTAAGCCAAAAAAAAAGTCACTTAGGCAATGGAAACACCTCCACACCCAAGATTGACCAGAAAACTGAACATATGACCCATTGTCTCACCTAAAAAGAGAAGAAAATGCGATCTTAATTTCTAGGGAGACATCTCCTTCAAAACATATCAGAAAAGGGTTGTCATGGACTGGTTAGTGTAATGATCCAGGTCTTGGGGGCGTGATCGGAGATTAGTGTATCATAATCTTTACTTTCCCCAGCACTCACACGAGTAAGGATACAAGGTCCATCACTGTCATGGAACATTTAGCAGAAGCTTCCATTGCGGTAACACCTGAAGTCCAGAGCTTATCGGACTCTGTGTTGCATCACAAATGTCTTGCTAGCTATATGTTATTACAAAGCATATTATCAAACTAGTATAAACATAAATGGGAGATAAGGAGAGCTAGACATGTAAGCAGGGTGTTGAATTCTCACAATCCAAGTTAGATAATTACAAAAGATGTATTAAATACTACAATTCCCAAAATGGTAAAAGGCCAACAGAGGCCTATACACAAAACACAAAACCTAAAATATAACTCCCATGTATGGTGATGTCTCATGTCACTACAAGAAAATATATTTTTCGCATCGAACATACAGCGGTGGCCGGTCAATTGCGTCGCTATAAGACACTTATAGCAGCGGCCAAATCTGACCCCACTGTAACTCAATTTTTAACTTAGTTTTAACGGCGGCCTTCGCTGTAACCGTTTGTAAAATTATTGATCCAATGGCGCCAGCGGATCGCGTGAATTTTTTTTTTTTACCGTCGAATATATAGTGGCGGCCAATACTTTCGAGGGTAAACTGATTTTCTAGCATTCTGCTAGCCCACAAATTTCTTCACCAGCGGTCATGGTCGCCGTAGAAAAATCAATGACCGCCACTAAAACCTTTACCCACCACACGTATACTGTCACCAAGTGACAACTAGCCTGACTGTCGCGACCCCGAATCGGGTCCCACGGGCCTAATCCGGGATCGGGACTAAATGATTATGATTAGTGGTTGATGAATGAATGATACACAATACTATGAATTAATTTAGATCAAAACGTATACGAGTCCATCAAAGATGCCACTCGTACACGCGATTTCCCACAGGTGTTCCCGGTGAGGATATCACATCAACATGAATATTTCTTTTAAATGCGGAAGCGTGTAGCAAATCTAATTCATACATTCATGTCCAAGGTAGCAATATAAAAACATATTTGAAACAAGTATCAAAATGAGCAATGATCATTAGTTATTTCCCAAAAGAAAGTTAAAGTTACATCAAGGTCATTTAATTACAATTCCCAAAAATAGAGGCCAACAAAGGCCAATATAAACAAAATAGCAAGTTTCCAAATGAATGGTTAATCCTAACCCAAAATGTTACGTAACTCGGACACCCAGATGTCTAAACGACATCATCAGCGTGCTACTCAACTAAGCGCTGCGGTTCACCGACTGCCTCCTCGTGCTCCTCCTCGGGAAAACCGACGACTGGACCTGAGTACCAAAACAAGGGTCAAACACGACGGTTTGACAAATGGGTGAAAAGATATGACAATATAGAAATTACATTAGAAAACATTTAAACCTGTTAACACAATGAATCTCATAAAACAGGATGATCATTTATTCGAAACATAAATGCAATATAAAACATGTAAGGTATCCAAGGAAAAAGGGAAACAAACAATATGACAACCATACGAAGCTAAGTCCTCTATCATTGAAGTGACAAAAGCATATTGGGATGTTGACCTCGGTTACTGAAGTGAGGAGATACAACATTAGTAACATATACATATACATAATAATAATACGGGACATGACCACGGTAGCGAACCGGGCATCGGGAACCACAGTAGCAATCTGCGGCATCGGGACAAGACCGCAGTAATAACCGGGTAGCGGGATCCAAACTGCAGCTGGCGGGACGGGAGGGGGATCTCCAGGTCGATGGATCAGACCAACAAGGCTATATAAGCTTAGTGGTGCCGACTCATAGGTCAAATAACGGAAATCAAGTCATGTACAAATACATATGATGCACTTATATAAACGGGAGGGACGGGGTGTTCAATGCACAAATATCTTTTCAAACGGGAAGTGCATATTGAGACTAGCAAAATGCTACAGTTGCAAATTCAGTATTTTCGGAAATGATAAATCATAAATCATGAAATTTAGGACAAGCATCGGGATTCGAAATTCGATCAAAGTGAATAAAGGTCCCGTATGTCAAATTCAATATAAATCGGTACTCCTTGAGTTTGGAGACATTCCGGGCTCTTTATACACCTTGGATTTTCTTAAGGCTTCAAATGAATCTTTGTGTTATGTATTCTTTCTCAAACGGAGTCCATACATATCTCTGGTTGAACAGTCCCCGTCATTCTATAAAAGGGTGCACAAATGATTGGGACATAATCCTCTTCGTTTCTCTTTATTTCAGAAATTCTATGTGATCTCGGTCACCTGGCGGTTAGCCGCTGATAGGTTTGGCGGCTAGCCGCTGGATAACCGCGAGACTGACCGCGGATACACCAAGTGGCTACAGAACTCTGGAAATATAATCAAAATGGATTCGGTTAGCTGACAATTAGTCGCCGATGCGTTCGGCGGTTAGTCGTTGGCTAACCGTGAGGCTAACCGCGCCTTCTGGGAGAAAACATGCTCTCTGGAAAAGTGACTGCGACGGTTTGGTCAT
Source organism: Camphora micrantha (assembly GCA_003546025.1). Taxonomy (NCBI): domain Eukaryota; kingdom Viridiplantae; phylum Streptophyta; class Magnoliopsida; order Laurales; family Lauraceae; genus Camphora; species Camphora micrantha. Next base: position 27,992,454 of record QPKB01000012.1, on the reverse strand, counting down.
CTGGCGGTTAGCCGGCAGTAGGTTCAGCGGTTAGCCAAAGGATAACCACGGGGCTAACCGCGGATTCTGGGTGAATATGTGCTCTCAGGAAACGTGATCGCAATGGTTCGGTTAGCTGGTGGTTAATCGCCGGTCACTTGGCGGCTTGCCGATAGGTGACCGCTGGTTGAACCGTCAGATGCAGAAAAACCCTTATGTACTCAGATTTGAGCTCATTTCTCCCTTAAACCATTTCCTTTCTTTCCCATTCATTTTCCTGCAGTAAAATGAGCTAAAAGCTCCTTCTATTCAACATTCAACACTTCTCCCATACTCCTATGAGTATTCATCCAATCAACCCTTCTTCTTCTCATTCATATTCAACCACAAAAAGAAGAGAAACAATCCATAATCACAAGGGGTCATTTAAATTTCAATCAAGCAATAAATGAAAACTACCAACCACATTTCCAAAACCATTAAATGAACTAATAATAGTCATTAATACACATTTATTTCAAATCAATGCAAATCAATAATGGTAGGAAACATGTATTGAAATCATTCATGCATTTCATCAAAATCATTTAAAACTCAAATATCAAATAATCCACTTGCCTTAAGTCCAAGCTAAGCAAAAAGATCTTCTAATCACCCTCTCAAGCTCAAAATCAATAATCTCTACAAAACCCCAAACAAACCCTAAAATGGGTCAAACAAGAAATAGGAAGAGAGAGCTTCCAATAATGGAAGTGGAGCTCCTCTAAGATCACAAGAACACAAATCTAAGAGATTAGGGAGAGAGTATACTTGGAAGGTTTCCAAATGGAGAGAGCTAGCTCAAAGCAAGTCTTGGAGATGGTGGTTTTCTTCAAGAATGGTGTCAATATGAAGCCTTCAAGGAGAGGAAGAGAATGGTGATTCCCATTTTGATGTTGGTGCAAGTTTGGTGAGAAATTGAGATGAAGAGAGCAAGAAGAAGAAGAGAAAACAAGAAAACCCTAGGTTGGTTCTTGTTGTGCTAGAAAATGGAGAAAGAAAGAGATGGGTTCTCTTATAAAGGCAATTTGCAAATGGGCTCCACCACTAGAAATCTTTGTGGGGTCAAAATCATGGCCTTCGAGACTTCGGATGAAATCGACGGACAAAAAAGAAATGATCGTCGAAATTTCTAGTTTTCAAAAAGTATATGCTTCGCAGGTTTTGGGAATATCAAATATCGGGTACAGATTTAGTGTAAAAAGACTGTTTTGCCCTCAATGCAATGGAAGTCGGGTTTCGAGATTAGGGACGGGAACGGGATCAACATGAAAGTTGTAGAGATCGACGAGATTAGTAAAATGGGATAAAAATAAAAATCCAAAGAATCTCGAGTAAACCCCCAAGTACACGTAAAGTCATAAAAGGAACCCCCAAAGGGCCCCACTAATCACAAAGGCAGTCAAAATCTTCCGAAGCTATAACAAAGCTATTCTAAATCCAAACTAAACCAAACACACTAAACACACTTAGAACTAACACACGACTTATTCAACACCAATCGAGGTCTCTCGGGTCGGGGTCTTACACTGACCGCCGCTTAAGGTTTTACTAGCAGCCAATACCACTTTTACCAGCCGCCGCCGGCCCCTGCTGCAAGCAGTTTTTCTTGTAGTGTCTGCAATGTGTGGAGTCCACATGACAACCTCTGTACATCAATCGCTTGTCTCCTATGGCTCAACAATCGCTTCTTCGGTCTACCACTATTGGGCAAGGGCTGGGGTAACCATACCTATAGCACCAAGTGTAGAGTCAGACACAAATGTCCTACAAGTATTCAATATAAATATTATAATATGCTCTAATAATACATAAATAAAGACATTTAATTAACAGTCATGTGTGAAACTACCGAAAAGACCATTACAGGACATTATAATATCAAAATCTGTTAATGTGTTCTAGTGGGCGTGTGTATGTTGACACCAAAAAAGTCACTTTTCCTCTTCAACATCAAGAACCTACAAGAAGCCACATCCTACCACAAACAGGCAATGCTACTTCAAGCGTCAAATCTTGTCAGAATCAAACAAAAATTGCAAGATTCTTCAAAACAAGCAAAAGAAGAGTACACATGAAGTTTCGGGCCACTTTGACACTCTTTGACTTAACTTCACTCTTTTACCGGCTGAATAGGAGCTCCTGGCAACGGTGAAGTTGGAGACCTTGGTTTTCAAAACAGAGCACACAGTTGGCCTCAAAATGCCATTAGAATGCTCTATATCAACTTCCAGGCCATTCCAACACTGTTTGGCCCAAAAAGGAAACGACTGAAGCAAAGTTAGCTCTCTTGGCGTTGACAGCGTTGGAGACATCAGATCTTCGATCTAAGCCTATGGATGGTTTTAGAATACCTCCAAAAGGCTCCATGTCAAGTTTCATGTCAAACCAACAACATTTGACCCTACATCAATCGTCGAGCAGCAAAATCAAGCCTTTTGGCGGCAAGAACCACCGAGTCCATCACTCATCAAACAGAGCAAGCACATGGGTGACTTCAAAAGGTTTCCAAAGGGCTACAGGTCAAGTTTTAGGTCATTTCGACAACATTTGACCAGATTTTGACTCTCGGAAGCCAAATCAGGCCTCCCGGCAGCAAAGCTCCCCGGGACCATGATTTCCAACTTATAGCTAATGGATCATCTCAAAATGACTTCAATAGGCCTCCTGTCAAATTTTAGGTCAATTGGACATCGGTTGACCGCACATCAAAGCGTGGCATCTACCTCGCAACAAAATCAAGTCTACTGGCGACGGGACACCACACGACTTCAAAACTCAAACAAAAGCCTATGGTTGGTCTCATTTATTGCTCAGGAGGCTTCACCTCAAATTTCCCATAATTCCGACATCGTTTGACCTAGTTTTGGCTTTTGACGGCAAATCGGCAACTCTACGCGAAAAAGTCTTCGGCTTTCCCGGTAAAAAGGAAACTTTGCTCTCCGATATGCAAAGCTTTTCGTCAAGTTTTCTACAGGGAAATCAGGCTAAAATATGTACAAAAATATCAGGAAAAATACCGAAGAAAAAAGAATCGAAAAAACCGAAAAGACCGTCGAAAATCGGCTACCAAAAGAGGAAAAAACCCCTATGGTCGCCAGCGACCATGCGTGCATGGTCGCCGGTGACCCTGAAAATCCGGGTCACCGGATTTTCACCGAAAAACCGTTTTTCGGTCCCTTTTCGCGTTTCGAGATGTCTGGCCCCTGTGGTTTTTCAAGATCTGACTTTCGAGGCACAAAATCTGTCGATCTTCGCTAACATCACGGATCCGCCGTCAAAATCATGAAATCGTCATCGATCGCTTCAAAATTGTCAATCGGCCGACCAAGAAAACACACTTTCTGCCCGATCGATCAAGAAATCGACAGGACAGATGGCACCGGCCCACTGGTAGCGATCAACGTCTGAAGTTGTGTGGTCATCTAACATCGATCAGCATAGAGATCCTTCGGCGATCATTGCAAGAAGAATTCCAAAAGATGTGGCACAGCCCACAACTCTTCAAGCTCCTCAACGACCACTTAATGCAGTTAAATGACCCGTTTTATGACAAGTTAATGCGGTCATTAACTCATTATTTTGGACAGCCCAATCAGAAGTAAGCAAATGGGAGTTATAAGTCAACCATAAACATGGCATTAAACTATGTAACTCCTAATTCTCCATCGGCCAATCAGAAGCCAAGAAAAAGGAGTTACAAAAGAATGAATTAAAAACTTATAAATCCTCCCATTATGTAGCTTTAATACAATTAAGGCTCATAAACCCTCCTCACGGCCACCAAAGGCCTATAAAAGGAGTTCATTCCAAGAAGAAACAATCCCGGATTCCAGACGAAAAATTCATACACGAGAGAAATCTATGCAACAGACTCTCCTCTGTTGAAGAAGTTCTGCACCGACCACCACTACAAGGTGACCAAAAGTCCCTTTGGGGGGTGGGGGGCGGGGGCTGTTAGATTGTATGGACTCAATCCATCAGATGATGTAATAAATTGATTAATTTCTTTTTTTTATCAATAATATCATACTTTCCTTTTATGAGATGAATGGTGTTTTACTACTTAATGTACATGACCAATACATATAACATAATGGTTCATGAGATGAACTGGGTCTCATTAGTATATTAGATGTGACATGTGTATGGATGAGATCCACACGGGAGACATGTGTCACAAATCTTATACTTAAATATCTTCACAACCGGTGATGAGACTGGGCATCTCATTTGATAAGGTTGTAACACTTTGATCACTATAAGATGGTGTGATTTGTCTCGGTCATCAGAATGTAAGATTCTGGATCATGGTGTCGGTACATTTGAAGGACCATGAGTAGCACTTTATGGAATACTATCTCGAGTTTAAGGTTTGCTCTCATAATTCCCTAGCAATATGCTCTCAATCCTGAGACATTGATGAACTCAAGTTTCTATCTATTTATTTGCTTTGAGGTCACCAATGAGTGAGGCCAACTGCAGGTCAACACCTCGGTGTCTTGGGTACGTGGTAGTAGGACTATGGAAACATCCAATGTTCAAGATAAAATCTATCTATATTATCCCCTTGTGCCAATTAATGGATTTGTCATTAGTAAGTGTGCACCCATCTCGATTAAGAGTTAATTGGATGGTACTGATGATCACTGTGATTAATTGGGGCTCAAGGATAATAAGATGAGGATTTAAATTTGTGGGACAGTTTTAGTCCAATTGATCCATGAATATTAATAGAGGGGCCTACTTGTGGTAATCTGGAAGTTTAGGGTCTTCATTGTAATTTATTTCTAAGACTGGAGTGCAATTGCATTTATATAGTAGTGTTATTTGCAATTAACTGTAGGCCCGGATTGCAATGAGATGTGGGGTCGCGGTGTCCCAGTTGGAGCCAACTTTCTATGGAATCCCTAGTGGTCCCCACGCTAACCCAAGTTATTGGAAAGATACTAATCCTACTAGAACTCTAAGATGAAGGAATTAAAAAGCTACTATTTCTATTTGAAGTGAGACTTCTAATAGTGGTAATAGTAAGGTTACTAATTTATGTGGAAGTAAGACTTCTATTTCAATTAGTACAAGAGGAGGGAAGGAGGTTGCTTAAAGCTATAAAAGGAGAAGCAAAGGGGCTGGGACATACACACTCTTGGATTTCACGCCCAGCCCTCCCTTTTGTGCAAGAGTTGTACATCTCTTCTAGTTCTTTGAGTTTCTTGAAGGGTTTTCTCTTGAAGTTTCCACCAGTCTTCTTAAGAAGAGAGATTTGATACGGGACATAGCGTGGAAGACTAAGAGGTCTTGGAGATCTTAAGTTGCTTATAAAGAAAGAGTTTCTTTAACTAGAAAGTCTTCTTCTTCATTAGAGCACAACCATGCTCCAAAGGTATAATCTGCTTCTCTATCTGTTGTAGATTATTTTGTTGCATGGTGTTGCTTGTTTTATTGCTGTACATGATAGATGAGTATGAGGGATTGCATCCTGGATATGGTTTATGGCCTTATGGGTACTTGATTCCTGAGTCAAGTGGGTCAAAAGTTTTGAAATCCTATCTACGAGGCCCACCTATTTCCAATAGGGGCATCCTCACAAGGCCTTCTTCTCCCGTCTCCATGGCTTAGACGTGGCTTTTCAGCCCATCTACTTAGTTTTTTATTGGACATAGGACCTCCTCTTGGTCCTTATCCTCTAAAAATCTGATGTTTAAGCCGAGCCAAGCGAATCAGGAGCATTCTCTGTTCTCATCTGAAGGATGATGGCGAAGTCCACACATGGCTTGCGACCGTCAATCTGAACAAGTCCCCACAATCTCCTAAGAACTTATATTTCATTTTCTTGCTTTCCATTGTAGTTTGTATCTTTTGAAAGAGACATAAAAAATGTCACAACTCTTGTCTTTCGTTATTGATAAGAATTGTAAATCGCCTTTCACGACGAACGTCGCCTTTCATGGCTTTAAAAAAAAAAACCATGTCTCTTCTCTTAAATATATGTGCAATGGAAAACTAAAAAAAAAAAAAAAAAGTTGATTTCCTTTCCTACTTGTGAAGGTGGATCTACGGACCACCACTTGTCAATTCCAAGTAGAGTAGAAAATTTGGGATACCCGTACAAAAAAAAGTGTTGATGCTCGCTTTGCCTCTAGCCACGAAAGGGTTGGACCCGACGGCCTCTCACTTCCGCTGACCCCTATAGTCCCGCGAGTGAAAAAACGAGTCCATCAGTGTATTGTCAGGAATTCCCTTGGGTGCATCTGCTTGAGCCAGAGATGTGCAGTGACAGAACAGGATCGTCGGTATGGGTGCATACACGTGTCCCGTAGCGACCACAACATAATCATTAGTACGGGCATCCGCTGGTCCGGTAGCAATCAAATCATACAGTACACAGCTCTTCCTGGAGCATTACCTCGGGTGCATCTGCTTGAACCAAGGTGGTACTATACTCATACAAATGCAGATGACAACTTGCTTTTTTGCAGAGCTAATATTACTGAATGCTGCAACATGCAAGGGATTTTGAATGTGTATGAAAATTCATTGGGACAGAAGTTAAATAAGGAGAAGACCAGTTTATTTTTTAGCAAAAATTCAAAGATGGAGGTACAGGATAGTATTATTTCTATGGCAACAGTACAATCAACGAGGAGTCATGATAAGTATCTGGGGCTGCTGGCGCTAGTTGGAAGATCTAAAGTTCGAGCTTTTCAAAATTGAAAGGAAAGAATATGGAGTAGAATAAATGGATGGAAGGAGAAGTTTTTATCCTCTGCAGGAAAGGAGATTCTTCTAAAAGCTGTGATTCAAGTCAACCCAACGTATACTACGAGTGTATTCCTACTACTAAAGGCCCTTTGCCAACATATTAACTCAATGAAGAGTAAATTTTGGTGGGGAAGCCAAGAAAAGGAAATGAAGATTGCTTGGATGAGCTGGTCAAGATTGAGTAATACAAAGTCAAAAGGAGGGCTGGGTTTTCGTGACTTGGAAAGCTTCAATAAAGCCCTGTTGACCAAAGAAGGTTGGAGGTTATTGCAAAATCCCAATTCTTTGATGGCCCGCATTTTTATGGAGAAATATTATTCGAAACACACTTTCTTGGAAGCTAAAATTGGATATAACCCTTCTTATGCTTGGAGGAATATAATGAATGCCCAAACTTGCTGAAGGAAGGATTGGTTTGGAGAGTTGGGAATGGAGCTTCGATTCGCATATGGAAGGATAAATGGCTCTTATCACCATCTACGTATGCTATTCAATCTCCTATCAAACTACTAGATGCAGATGCAAAAGAAGAGGAAATTAATTGATGGCAGTACAAATTAGTGGAAAGTTTCTTTGATAAAGGACATTTTCAATGATGATGATGTTGTTAAAATCTGTAGCTTGCCTACTGGCCCAACTCAACAGGATGATATAGTTGGCCTGGGTTGGCACATCAACGGGAGTATTTTCGGTGAGGAGTGCCTATCATATGGAAAAAGAGAGGTTGAGACAACGTACTGGAGAAAGCACAACAACTTCTTAGTATTGTGGGATTTGGAGAGAAATTTGGAGGCTAAAAATCCCTGGAACTCACAGAATGCTTCTTTAGAGAGCATGCAACAATCTACTACCCACGAAAGAAAATTTATTTTCACTTCTTTTGGTACCGAACCCTCTTTGTCCAATATGTGAAAGGGATGTTGAAACTGTAACTTTCACAGGTAGTAAGTAAGGCTAAGGAAGATGTTGAAGATTTTTACGAAGCCTCCCTTGAATGTAGGGATCCTACTAATTCAAATCTGGATAACTCAATCATAAAATGGGAAAGTCCTCCGATGGGAGTGTTGAAGGCAAACTGGGATGCGTCCATAGATATATCAAGGAACTTAATGGGAGTTGATGTGGTTGTTCGTGACCACAAGGGTGTAGTTATGGCACGTAAGAGTGTGGAAAAACCTTACATATGTGATCCAATTGTAGCTGAGGCTATGGCAGCTTGGGTAGCTGGAGATTTCTATAAGTCTTTACAGATTCATCAATTGATATTAAAAGGTGATTCATTGGAAGTTGTCAAAGCACTTAGGTGTGAAGGAAGGAATTTCAGCGGCTATGGACAATTGACTGACTCTACTAAAATATAGGTTTTAAACTCCTTTCAGTCATGGCAAGTTGAACATATCAAGAGGGATGCAAATAAAGTGGTACATAGATTGGCGAAGGAAGCTTTACTCGAACCGACATATCATATTTGGAGAGACGGTGCTACACAATTTATTCATGATCTTGTAATCCTCAAATGTGATATTCCCGATAATTCTTAATACAATATGATATTCTCTCTCTCAAAAAAAAAAAAAAAAAATCACAATGACTGTATAAATGATAATGATGATGATGATGATGATAATAATTATGTGTAGTGGCTATGGCTCATGGCTCCAATTCAAAAGGTCAGGGTCCACTCTATTTCTAATCCTCTCACATACTCCGGAATTCGAGGCTCCCCTTGGATATCCGAAGTACCCCATGGGTTAAAGGCTTATTTGCAACCTCAGTCCTTACAAGGGGACTTCATCCCTCAATTGGACTTGCGAATTCCTTTCAGTCCCCAAGTTCGTTGTTATCTCACTCTCCCGCTTCTTTCGGGGTTACAGTCTTTGACAGAATCAACGAAAATGTAAATATTGCAGATTGAATCAGTTGGAGAGACATAAATTGGCTTTCCCAATCTAGGTAGCATCAATGAACCTCACTGGGAGGAAAGAATTGTCACGACCCCAGAACCTAAATCAGGCTTAAGGGATAAGTGGCCGTGACTGTGCACGGCTACACCAAAATTTGAAATTAGAAACGCTGGTATGAAGCGGATAAGAACAGTTCATAATATGAAGCGGTTTTGACCCATTTTAGGTGAAGAAATCGTTTAAGAACTAAAAAACTAGGGTTCTGTATCACTAAAACCCTACCGCACTAACGTTCCCTCCATTCCACACTTTTTCCCTCCATTCCAGTCACTCTCCCGCCCTAATCCCTCGGTCTGCGCTCGTTCCCTCCATTCTCCCTAATCCTTCATCCTCCTCTGTCTTCTACTTCCCCTGCACCAGCGCCACACATAGCATACCCAACAAAACTGCCACCAACAAGCCCCAATCACGAAGCTACCAACCACGAACTTCCACTGCTTCTCACTGGCATCTCCATCACCACCAGCACCACACACAGAGTGTTCTTTAGAAGTCTCTATTACTTTCTTTACTTAGGTCAATACTTAAATTAGAATAATAAACTAATCCTTTTGATATTTTACTTGTGAGATGCTTTCTATCATTCTTTAGTTGTCAACTTCCTTGGCCACATGAACTCTCCCTCCAAGGGGCATGTGCGTTTGTAAGACCATATAGAATCATTTCACTAAGAATAGCAGATTGGGCTTAGCACACATTTTATCAACTTGACTAAGGAGTAATTCATGATGCAGTTGTAGACATGCAAATTTAACATGGAAAAAGTGAATTAAGAAAAAGAATCCCACAAGCATGGAAAATGAATTCCATGGAAAAAATAAAGATTCTATGGAAAGTGAAGAATCATGAAAAATTACTCCTTCAAGCCAAAAATATCATGAAAAAACACAAGCCGAGGACTCCAAAACGAAGAAAGTGACGAAAGTTGCATCAAAAGCAAAGACCGAAAGACTGAGATGGGTAGGAGAAATTACTGCTATCTAATACGAGTATGACGCTTTAGGCCAAAACTTCAAAATTCTAATAAATGGTCAGAAATAAAAAATTGGGGATGGGCATGCAGACTCATGCCCTAAACATCCAAAAATCGTCACTATTAAATTATTTTCATGGAACAATACAATTAACCCACCCCCACCCCCCACTCCCCCCAAAAAAAAATAAAAATAAAAATAAAAATAAAAATAAAAAGGTGCTCGGCAACCACTTAGGGGTCGTATCTTCCTCGATATAGGTCGGATTGCTACAAATTTGGTGTTTACAGATATCTACTTGAAAAGACATTTCCAACAATGTAGTAAGGACAAAAGACTGACGAATCGAAAATCACGATCGATCGAAGTTTTCGTAGGAATATGGAAAAGAGGAGAAATGAGGGTTAGGCTAGGGAGGCACCTCTCCTTAAGCAAAAAAAGTCACTTAGGCAATGGAAACACACCTCCACACCAAAGATTGACCAAAAAATTGAACATATGACCCACTGTCTCACCTAAAAGGAGAAGAAAATGGGATCTTTCTAGGGAGACATCTCCTTCAAAACATAACAGAAAAGGGTTGTTATGGACCGGGTTAGCGTAATGGTCCAGGTCCTGGGGTCGTGATCGGGGATTAGTGTATCATAATCTTTCTTTTTCCCAAGACTCACACGAGTAAGGATACAAGGTCCATCACTATCATGGAACATTTAGCGGAAGCTTGTGTTGCGGTGAAACCTAAAGTCCATAACTCATTAGATTCCATGTTGCATCACAAATGTCTTACTAGTTGTATATTACTACAGAGCATATTATCAAACTGGTATAAACATAAATCGGAGATAAGGAGAGCTAGACATGTAAGCAGGGGGTTGAATTCTCACAATTCAAGTTAGATAATTACAAAAGATGTATTAAATACTATAGTTCCCAAAATGGTAAAAGGCCAACAGAGGCCTATACACAGTTTACTAAACCTAAAATCTAACTCCCATGTTTGGTGACGTCTCATGTGCCAAGAGCGGAGTCTACATAAGAACCTCTGCACATCAATCACTGGTCTCCTACTACTCAACAACCACTTCTTCGGTATACCACTACAAGGCGAGGGTCGGGGTAACCATACCTATAGCACCAAGTGTAGAGTCAGACACGAATGTCCAACAAGCATTCAATATAAATGTCATAATATACTATAATAATATATAAATAAATATATTTGATTAACATAAAACGGTTACAATCAACTTGTACAATAAATACAGAATTAGTACGATGCAAGGTCAAGATATGAGTATTATGTCGTGTCTGAAACCTACTGGTAAAGACCATACAAGATAGTACTTTATCAAAACCTATTAATTTGTTTGAGTGTGTGTGTGTATCGTCAAGAATTCCCCCAGGTGCATCTACTTGAGCCGGGGGTGTATAGTGACAGAACAGGATCGTCGGTATGGGTACATGCGCATATCCCATAGCGACCAGAATAGAATCATCGGTACGGTGCATCCGTTGGTCCAGCAGCGAAATAAAGACATTTGATTAACATAAAACGATTACAATCAACTTACACAATAAATACATAATTAGTATGATGCAGGTCAAGATATGAGTATTATGTCATGTGTGAAACCTATTGGTTAAGACCATACAGGATAGTACATTATCAAAATCTATTAATTTGTTTGAGTGGGTGTGTGTATCATCAAGAATTCCCCCAGGTGCATCTACTTCAGCTGGGGGTGTATAGTGACAGAACAGGATCATCGATATGGGTGCATATGCGTATCCCATAGCGACCAGAATAGAATCATCGGTACGGTGCATCCGCTGGTCCAGCAGCGATCAAAACATACAGTACACAACTCTTCCTTGGAGCATTACCACAGGTGCATCTGCTAGAACCAGGGTGGTACTGTACTAATACAAATGTGATGATCATGATGATGTCAATCAAGGCGGGTAACAATGCCAACATAGTAATCACAATGACTGCAAGATGACGACGATGATAACAATAATAATTTTGTGTTGTGGTTATGGTTCATGGCTTCAATTCAAAAGGTCAGGGTCCACTCTATTTTTAATCTTTTCACATACTCTGGAATTCGAGGCTCCCCTTGGATATCTGAAATACCCCATGGGTTCAAGGCTTATTTGCAACCTCAATCCTAACAAGGGGACTTCATCCCTTAATTAGACCCACGAGATCCTTTCGATCGCCAAGTCAATGTTTATCTCTCTCTCGTTTCTCTCGGGGTTATATAGTCTTTGGTAGAATCAACGAAAATGGAAAGGTTACATATTGAATAAGTCGGAGAGACATAAATTGGCTTTCCCAAACCAGATACCATCAGTGAGCCTCACTGGATAGAATTTTCACGACCTCAAAACTCAAATTAGGGTTAAGGGGTCACGACTATGCACGGAAGCACAAGGTTAAATATTTGATCTGAGTGCTTTTACCTACAGGATTTCGCTTTGTGAGATTCAAAAGGGTCCTCGAAACTTCGAGGGTCATCATGGCGAAAGCTTGGAGGGGCCATATCACACTACAACAAATTGCATATTTGCCGATGAATCTTGCCATCGTAGTCTAAATACGTCGCAAGAAATGCGTTTAGCCAACGCAACATAGTGTTGGAAAAAAAATTACGTGACGCTACCTTTTACGCGACGGAACATCTTGTCGATAGAGAGGATTGCGCCATGTCGGTCTTGGAAAGAATGTTTTCCTGACATGAATTGCCTTCTTCCCGATGCAGCATAACATCGAAAAAAAAATGTTCGAAAGGACGACACACTAACAACGTCGGGAATTATGAAAACTCAAAATTGCCGACGTTGATATGCGTCGGAGAAGTTTCTCAACAATAATTAACAACGCTCAAGATGCGTGTTGGGAAATATGTTTTAACCTAATTCTTATCGTGTGATGGTTAACCTAATTCTCCAAAACTAAAGACTCAAACCATCATCTCTCTGAGTCCGAGAGGCAGACCCACATGTAACTACCTCGGGGCTGTAGCCCCCCACCAACTTTTAAAAAGCTCATAAGGCCTTAAGGCCCGTTTGGCCCAACCTCCAGTTAAAAAACCCTTCAAGTCCCCGCACCCTCCTCCCACGATTCCTAAAGAGAAAAAAAAAAAAAAGAAAAAAAAAAAAACGAAATTACTCCTTTTTCTTTTTCAAAACTTCCCCAAATCAGTAGAAACCCCAAATTGTCTCCGGAATCGACACCAACGACACGCGCTACCACCATCAACTTCGGCGGGTATCCTTCTCTCTCCCTCTGCCCCCAACACACTCTCTGTATCCTTTAGGGCAGGGTTTTCCCCTTCTTCTTCTTCTTCTTTTTTTTTTCTTAAAATAACAAATCTTTTATTTTTGAAATAGAGAATATTAGTGAAATAAAATTGGGATTGAGGTAGTAATGTGTCATGATGTAAGTCTGAATGTGAGTCTTGTGATTTTTTTTATTAGGGAGATGAATCTATATGTCTGTAGATTCCAACCTTTTAATTTTTTTGATGTGATGATGTGAATGATATTGTAACCATTTAATTTTGTTGAAGTAACTGATTCAGTGATTCAGATTTGGCGATTTAAGTGGGCATGTTTGTTCACGTGGATTTATGTGCCCTTATTCAAATGGAACTTGAATACACATAGGATTCGTTGATGGATGGGTCATGGGTGTATTCGTTGACATACAATTTTAATACATTATACATATATGTAACTTATTCAAATAATCATGCTTGTTCGTATGAAATTGGAAACAATAGAAAGTACCGATTTAGTTTGATTTACTGTTTGGAGGAAGTAATTGATACATATGGGTTGTTTGTATGTAGGAAGTAATTGGTTCTTTATTTTATTTTTTTCCTTTAAGGGAAAATTATATTAAAGAAAACAAAGACAAGAATTTTTCTAGTTTAAATGTATGATTCCATTGTACTTTCTTTTGAATGTATGATTTCATTTTATTCATATTGCTTGAATTTTTCTAGTTTCTCAGTTGGGTTTCATTGTGGCTGTCCATTTGCTAAATAATTATTGGTTTTGCATATTGTAGTTACTAGTCTATGTGGGTACTTAATTGTATCTGTGCTGCTTGAAATTGATGTGCTCCAAGGTCATTCTCTTTGTTGTGGGTATTTTATTATACAGCAAAATAATTTTAGCCCTCTTTTGTCCAATTGATCTGCGGATATATTCTATAGGAGTAAATGATTAATACCGTGTGGTGGCATTTTCATAATACCGAAATGAGTCCTAGTTTCGGTAAGAGTACCAACTAGGCTTGTTCTGATTTCGGATTCATGCAGCTCGGCAGCAGTGCCGGTTATATGCAGCTCGGCAGCAGTGCCAGCCTGTACCGAGCCTGAACTAGCTTCGGTAAAAGTACAAGCTAGGTATGTCTTGGCCTCGGTTATTTGCACCTCGGTAATGGTACAGGATGCGTTTAGATCTCGGTATCATCTTCAGTTTGGATCAGACAACCAAGATAAGTATTGAACATATGTCCACGATTACAGAACATGTCAAGAGACAGATAAGCACCGGATAGAGATAAAGAGTTATTCTTATCTGGTGATTACGTCCATAATCCCTGACAGATAGGGATAAACTCCGGATAAGGTTCGATCATTGAAATATCAGGACGAGATCACGGGATTTTCAGCCTACATATACAAGGGACTGATCCAGAAAAGGTACGTTCACACTGACACATACATTTATGCTTATGCGTACAGAAAACGCCATTCCTCCTGTTAGAAACGAATAGAAACCAGGATCTCTAGATATTGCGTACAGATCGCTGCGGAAATAACTTTGAACAAATATGATGAAATCATATATCTGTGAGATCTCTCTGATTTGATCTCGAACTTGCAGTGACTCAAAAACCTCAAGATCTTCTACAGTATTCCTATATGCTCGAACTCCGAACTTGCACCAGGGAGTGGGCATCTTCTGCGAATTCTCTTTTACTCTCTAAAACCGAGATTTCTCTCTTATTATTCTTGTATGTTAACCTAGAGAGCAATAACGCATATTTATAGGCTACAATAAGGACCTTAAAAATGAAATAAAGATAGGCTCCTTATGGAAATAGGAAACCGTAATTCGACCCAAATTAGAATCCTAGTTCCATAAATTACAATTCAGTCTACTAAAGAATTGTAATTGCACTCCCGTCCTTATTCTCAAAATAATATTTCGAACTTCTTGCTATTAAATGCTTATTAATCTCCCCACGTTAAGAGTTTAGATATCCATCAATTAAATAATTACTGACATCCATATTTAATCGATATCTTTATAATTCCTTGAGACCTTACATTAAACTTATTTGATATGTCGGACACAAAGTCCACCTACAGGGTTTGATATAATCAAAATTTAAAGCTTCATCAAGGAGATATCATCAATCCCTATTACGGGACATGTCACAACCCCGCCCAACTCAGCATGAAATTGTCCGCTTTGGCCCACGTGCGCGTGCGAGGACTTCCCAGGAGGTCACCCATCCTAGTACTGCTCCCGCCCGAGCACGCTTAACTTCGGAGTTCTTACGGTTTCCGGGGCCGCACGGTTTTAAAAGACCTCATGCTAAGTTAATATGGGGTTTGACTTATAAGCCCAGGGTCAGGACTTGGATATTTCCAATGCGGGCTAACGGAGACTCACCGTTTGAAGCCCGTGGTTGACACGCTACGCCCCGTGGTTAAGGGTGCCGCCCGGACCAAGTTGTCACATTCTCCCCCACTGGAAATAGAGCCGTCCTCGGCTCTGATACCAACTGTCACAACCCCGCCCAACTCAGCATGAAATTGTCCGCTTTGGCCCACGTGCGCGCGCGAGGACTTCTCAGGAGGTCACCCATCCTAGTACTGCTCCCGCCCGAGCACGCTTAACTTCGGAGTTCTTACGATTTCCGGGGCCGCACGGTTTTAAAAGGCCTCATGCTAAGTTAATACGGGGTTTGACTAATAAGCCCAGGGTCAGGACTTGGATATTTCCAATGCGGGCTAACGGAGACTCACCGTTTGAAGCCCGTGGTTGACACGCTACGCCCCGTGGTTAAGGGTGCCGCTCGGACCAAGTTGTCACAGGACGTGGATTCTATCAGTAAACTAATATCCACCATACACGTAGTGTAGTTATCTAATTCATTAAGATTATTGACCCATAAAAGATCTCACTCTTTCGTAAATCAAAATGCCAAATACTAAATGTATGTGTCTATTATTTACATCGGGATTAAGAGTATAAGCACTCATAATAACCATTTGGGTGTTCATCATCTTATATAGTCAGTATAAAGACAATATACCCAAAAACACAGTCTAATTCAATACACACAAAACATACTAGCATAATAAGTCGAAACTATACCGTTTCCTGCCGCCAAGACATGCCTGCTGAAACATCATGCTACAATCGTATCGATTATGTGTCCAGATCCATCTAGATTGTGAACAACAACTTATATTATATAAGAACCGACAAATAAGTCTTTCGTGTATAAATAAAACTCTACACACCAACTTGTCTACTTTATATAATAAAGGACTCTCGCATTCATAATAATTAATAATGCAACCATTTGCCCATATAAAATCTCAGTTAGACGAGAAGACATAAAATACTAAAAATTAATCAGTCAATGACAAATACATAAAGTATGTTTTTAATATAAGTTTCCAACAATCTCCCACTTAGACTCAAAACCATGCTGACATGTATTTTAACCCCATGCCTTCCACATGACCAGCAAAACTCTTAGCTGGTAAGCTCTTTGTAAAAGGATCTGTCAGGTTGTCCGCTATTGCAATCCTGGTGACAATTATATCACCCCTCTGTACGATTTCTCATATGAGATGATAATTACGCTGGATGTGCTTACCCTTCTTATGCATCCTAGGTTCCTTTGCATTAGCAACCGCACCAGTATTATCACAATAAAGTATTATAGGTGAGTTTACCGAATGCACCACTTCTAAATCCATTAAGAAGTTTCTGAGCCAAACTGCCTCCTTGGTCGCATCAGAAGCTACCACATATTCGGCTTCCATGGTAGAGTCAGCAATACATGACTGCTTGACACTCTTCCAACTTATAGCTCCACCTCCCAAGGTAAATACAAATCCTGAGGTTGACTTTATGGCATCATTATTTGACTAGAAGTCTGAGTCTGTGTACCCAATGGGTATTAAATTCTCGGCCTGGTAAATCAGCATATCATTTCTAGTCCTCTTTAGGTACTTAAGTATATTCTTTACCGCAGTCCAATGTTCTCTCCCTAGATTAGACTGGTATCTGTTAACCATGCCAATGGCAAAACAAATATCAGGTCTAATACATAGCATTGCAAACATGAGGCTTCCTACTGTCAAAGCATAAGGTACTTCCTTCATTTGTTCTATCTCATCAGGTGGCTTAGGACACTGATACTTGGATAAAGTGATTCCATGTTTGAAAGGATTGGAATCTAGCATGCTAAAACATGCAAGAATCGTTTCAATATAAACCGCTTGAGATAAGCCCAACATTCTTTGTTTCCGATCTCGCAAGAGCTTCATCCCTAGAATGTGACTAGCTTCTCCTAAGTCCTTCATATCGAACTGACTGCTCAACCATACTTTGACCGAATACAACACTCCGATATCGTTTCCAATGAGGAGTATATGTCATCTACATAAAGTACTAAGAAAATCACCACATTTCCACTGCACCTCTTATACACACAGGGTTTATCAGGGTTTTGCTCGAAGCCATAAGATTTAATGGCTTGATCAAAATGAATGTTCCAAGATCTAGATGCTTGCTTAAGTCCATAATGGACTTCTTAAGTTTGCACAACATGTGCTCATGGCTTTCAGCTACGAATCCTTCTGGTTGTACCATATAGATACATTCATCAAGATTTCCATTAAGGAAAGTTGTCTTGACATCCATTTGCCAAATTTCGTAACCAAAATAAGCCGCAATGGATAAAAGGATCCGGATGGATTTCAGCATGGCTACTGGTAAGTAAGTATCCTCATAATCGATACCTTCTTTCTGAAAAACCCTTTCGCAACAAGACTAACTTTGAAGGTTTCAACCTTTCCATCCACCCCTCTTTTCTTCTTGTAGACCCACTTACAACCGATAGGTTTTATCCCCTCTAGTGGTTCTACAAGATCCCAGACTTGATTATGGTACATTGACTCTATTTCTGATTTCATAGCTTGTTGCCATAGTTCTGCATCTTTGTCCTGGAGTGCTTCATTATAGGTACAGGGTTCAATATCTAGCTCATCAGAGACTGTCATATGACTCTCCCAAGAACATATACCGTTCGGGTTGACGAACAACCCTCCCACTACGACGAGGCACACCCTGTGTCTGTATATGAGTAGTGTTACGTTGTGCTGAAACTAATCTTGGTGTGCCACCATTGACATGCTGATCTGGCTGGTCACTCATCACGTTAGTGGTTTCACCTGGAGTATCATCACCTTGAGGTGTTTCCTCGTGTGCTACTGGCGATAGAAAATTTTTGGTAGGTCTTTCTTCCCTCAATTCCTCTAGAACAATTCTGTTTTTGGGTTTGTGGTTCATTACATAGTCCTCTTCTAAGAATCAAGCATTGGTGCTAACAATAACCTTTCAATCTTTAGGATTATAGAACAAACCAACTTTTGTTCCTCTAAGATAGCCAACGAAAATGCAAACTTCCGTTCTTGGTTCCAACTTATCTGCATTCTCTTTCAGCACATGTGCTGGAGTACCCCAAATCCGAACATGCTTTAAACAGGGTTTGTGCCCAGTCCATAGTTCTGTGGGTGTAGTAGGTACTGACTTAGATGAAACTAAGTTTAGAATATATGCAACTGTTTCTAAAGCATGCCTCCAGAACGAATCAGGCAAATCAAAATAACTCATCATTGACCTTACCATATCCATAAGAGTCATATTCCTTCTTTCTGCTACACCACTTTGTTGAGGTGTACCTGGTGCAGACAGCTGGGATGTAATCCCCTCTTGTGCTAAGTAATCTCTAAATTCTCCAAAGAGCTACTCGCCACCATGATCAGATCGTAGATACTCTTACTTAAACGCTTCTCCGTTTCCGCCCTATACTCCTTGAATTTTTCAAAGCATTCGGACTTACGGCGCATTAAGTAAATGTACCCATACCTTGAGTAATCATCAATGAAAGTAATGAAATACTCAAAACCACCTCTAGCCTGGACATTCGTGGGACCATAGAGGTCAAAGTGAACCAATTCCAACTGTTCTTTGGCTCTATAGCCTTTTGCCGAAAAGGGACACTTGGTCATTTTCTCCTCTAAACAAGATTCGCAGACTAGAATGACCTCCGGTTCCAATGAATGTAATAGACCATTTGCAACCAGTCTTGAAATCTGGTGTAGATTAATATGTCCAAGGTGTAAATGCCAAAGGTACGTTTGTTCAATTTAGAAGGTTCCTTTCTCTTACATGGTAGTGTAGTTGTGTTATTTGATTCGGTCAGTTGCAATTTAGGAGAGACAAGATCAACAATATAAAGATCATCCACCAATAAACCAGAACAGATAAAACACTTATTATACTTAATAACCACAAATTTATTAAAATAAACAGAATATCTGTCTTTAACCCACTTGGAAACAGAAATGAAATTCCTCCTTATGGAGGGAACATAAAGACATTCTTTTAAAATTAAAGTTCTATCTCTACTAAAACTTAGACAAACGTCTCCTACTGCAACTGCTGCTACTCTCGTAGCATCACCCATAAGCAAATAAATCTCTCCATCACTTAGCTGCCTGGTTTCCTAGAACCTCTGCAAAGAATTGCAAACATGATTAGTGGCTCCTGTATCTACACACCAGGTACCGGTAGATACAACCGCCAAACATGATTCAACAACTAGTGAATGAAATTTACCTTTATTGTTCACTTTATTGAGAAATGTTGGACATTGCCTTTTCCAGTGCCCTGCTTGCTTGCAATGAAAACACTTGCCCTTAGGCCTTTTCACTTCGCCCTATGGTCTGTTGCCCCCTTGAGGAACTTCCTTACGATTCTGAGACTTTTTCTATTTCTTTTTGCCTTTCGGTTTAGAAACAGAATCTTTTTCAGCAACGTGAACACTAGGTGGCTTTTTCAGAAGGCCCTCAGCAGCCTGAAGTTCCTCGAGTAATTCCGCTAGAGAAAAACTGAGTTTGTTCATGTTGTAATTTAAGCGAAAATTCTCAAAGGAATCAGTTAAGGACTGGAGAATGATATCGATCTGGGTTTCCCCATCAATTTCAGCTCCAAGGACCTGTAGTTCATTGAGGTGTCCCATCATTTTCAGAAAATGGTCCCTCACAGAGGTACCTTCAGCCATCTTAGTACTAAATAGTTCTTTCATAGCAACCTATCTAGCTGCCCGATCCTGACCACTAAACATCTCCTTGAGACTGTACATGATGTCATAGGCAGTGGGACAGGACTGATGCTGATGTTGCAAAACATTTGACATGGATGCTAACATGTAACATCGCGCCATCTCATCAACCTTCATCCATTTCTTGTATGCCCCGATGGCGACCTCATTGGTACATCCATCTTCAGGTTTCTCTGGGCAAACCTCAGTGAGCATATTTGTACTCTTCAGCAGTTAGCACAATATCCAGTTTTCTTTTCCAGTCTATGTAATTAGGTCCAATGAGTTTGTGTTCTTTGAGAATTACAGCAAGTGGATTGAAAGCACCAATCTTAAAACCTAAAATTTACATAATTAACAAATTATGATGGGCACAAATATATCTTTCGATTCAAATAATAAGAAAATGGCTCCCTCCGCCAATTAATAAAAGAATCCAATAGCCATCTAAAACACCAATGCATAGTATGCCTTGATGTGAGGACAAGTACCATAACCATTAAGAGATTATTCTAGAAGATTGGTCTGCTCTAGAAGGTTGTTACTACTTCTACCTTTCTTGTAGAAGATTGATCCTCTTGGTTGACAAGGTGCGAGGAGATCAAGTAAGGAGAATAGGGCACGGTGGATGTTGTATCAGTGAATTCATTGCAAAAACAACTACAGTCCTTAGGTCAAGGTACAGACTGAGGTAAAGGAGCTTGTGAGTATATCTTGTAATTGTTCGTGAACTCTTGATTTCTGGTTCGTGGTTTTTCTCCCTGGATAGGGTTTCCACACTAAATATTGTGTCCGCCTTCTTGTAGTGTTTGCTTGGTAGATAGCTAGTTCTATATTATTTGATTGGTCTATCTCCGCTGCATTGATTGGTTAAATTAAAACTAGTGATCTATTCTGGTAGCCTCCCCAAAAACTTTCAGAGACATTCCGATTGGATTCTTAAAAGTAGTCCGGTAAGCCCATAAAGCGTCATTCAATCTCATTGACTAATCTTTCCAATTAGGGTTTACTGTAGTCTCCAATATTCTTTTAATTTCTCGATTCGATACTTCCACTTGCTCACTGGTCTGTGGGTGATAAAGGGTAGACACTTTATGGGTGATCCCATACTGTTTCATCAGGGCTTCAAATGCCTGATTGCAAAAGTTCAAAACCCCATCACTGATGATGGCTCGTGGAGTACCAAAATGAGAAAATATATTTTCTTTTAGAAAATTTTGGACTGTTTTAATTTCATTCCCCTTGCAGGGAATAGCCTCTATCCACTTGGACACATAGTCCACAACCACTACGACATAGATATAACCAAAACTCGGAGGAAATGGACCCATAAAATCAATGCCCCATACATCAAAATGTTCAACTACCAGAATGGAATTCGGTGGCATCATGTTTTTTTATGGAAATTTTGCCTAACTTCTGGCAGCAATCACAGGCTTTGCAAAACTTGTAAACATCCTTATACAATGTTGGGCAATAGAAACCACTTTGAAGAATCTTATGAATTGTCTTTTTATTTGAAAAGTGGCCCCCACATGCCTGTCTATGAAAAAAGGAGATGACACTGATGAAACACGCATCTCCTAATTATTTGGTATGGGCAGTATTTAAACAGAGATGGATCATCCCAGAAAAAATATTGAACCTGAGAAAAGAAAGAATGCCTATCTTGCTTGGTCCAATGGTCAGGAGTGTTACCCGTAGCAAGATAGTTTGCGATATCAGCGTACCAAGGGGATTGATGTACCGCAAAAAGATGTTCATCCAGGAAACTGTCTTGGATCGGTTTCGGTTCAATGGTGTCAGAAAGAACCAACCTAGATAGATGATCAGCCATGACATTCTCTACTCCCTTCTTATCCTTAATTTCTAAGTTAAATTCTTGGAGTAGGAGGATCCATCTAATGAGTCTAGGCTTAGCATCCTTCTTTGAGAGAATGTACTTTAGCACAGAGTGATCAATGAAGACAATAATCTTGGATTCAATCAAGTAGGATCAAAACTTGTCAAGTGCAAAGACCACTGCCAGCAATTCTTTCTCAGTGGTTGAATAGTTGATCTGTGCACTATCCAAGCTCCTACTTGCATAAGAAATCACGAAAGTTTTTTGGTCCTTACGTTGCACCAACACAGCCCTAACCTTATAATCGCTGGCATCACACATAATCTCAAAAGGCAAAGTCCACTCTGGAGGCTGCATAATCGGTGTGGACGTCAGCGTGCTTTTCAAATTATCAAATGCTTCTTTGCATGCATCAGTCCAGTTAGATTCTGCCTTTTTGGAAAGCAGGTTACAGAGAGGTCTGGATATGGAACTGAAGTCTTTGATGTAAAAGCTTGCATGCCTTAAAAAGGATCTGACATCTCGTACAGTTTTGGGTGTGGGTAAGTCGGCGATCAAATCTATTTTGGACTTGTCAACTTTCAATCCTCTTTCCAACACAATGTGACCAAGGACAATTCCCTGGCGAACCATGAAATGACACTTTTCCCAATTCAGTACAATGTTCTTTTCTTCGCATCTAGTAAGGACCTTTTCTAGGTTGCTCAAATAGTCCTCAAATGAATCACCAAACATAAAGAAATCACCCATGAAGACCTCCAGAACTCGCTCCACCATATCGCTAAAAATACTCAGCATACATCTTTAAAATGTTGCAGGAGCATTACATAACCCGAAAGGCATTCGCCGGTAGGCGAAAGTACTGAAAGGACACGTAAATGTGGTCTTCTCAAGGTCTTCCAGGGCAATTTTGATCGGTTATACCCAGAATACCCGTCTAGAAAATAATAATAATGGTAACCAGCTACCCTTTCCAAAATCTGATCCATGAAGGGTAGAGGGAAGTGATCATCATGTGTGACCGCATTTAATTTTCTATATTCTATGCAAACCCTCCACCCCGTGGGTACTCAGGTGGGAACAAGTTCATCTTGAGCGTTCTTGACTACAGTAACGCCGGTTATTTTCGGGACGACCTAGGTAGAGCTGACCCATTGACTATCAGAGATTGGATAGATGATACCCACGTCCAGGAGTTTAAGCACCGTCCCCGGCAACGGCGCCAAAAACTAGATCGTGAGCTCTAAGTGTAGAGCCACGATGTAGTAATAAACTGGTGAGATCAGGTCAATCCATAAGGAGCAATGTAAACTAAGATTCCTTCTTAACATGTACATGTCCTAAATTAAAATTCTAAATATTGCCTAATAAGATAAAATTTACAACCATCATTCCTACTTTCCACAAATTAAATTAATTACAATCTAATGAAAAGAAAACTTCCTAAAACTAAAAATCTTAAACCAAAAACTAAAATTGCTACAAAAGAACATACAAGTTAGAACATAAAAAATAAAAAGCACAAGAAATAAAACTAAGAAACTAAACTAGAAACAAAAGAAACCTAAGTTAGAAAGTTAGTAATGTTAAACAGGCCCAAGGCCCATAACAGGATCCAGTCCAACACATATCACACGTGAGTTGATTTGGTCAATATATCATTCAACTGTACATATTCTATTAAGGTTTTGGTTTCCTAACTTAGAATAGAAATTGATTGTAATTAGTTAGTTTCTCAAATTGGAGCCTTGATTAAGGCATTGTAATAACTATATCTTGACATACGATCTCCAAAGGAGGAGACACACAATAATACAATTTTGAGTATTTTCAATCTTTCAAGTTCTGCTATCATAGTTTTGTCATGGTATCAGAGCATTTTGATAAATCTTTCCTCTTCTAGTCTTCTTCTTCGACTTGTTTGTCGAATCTTGGTGATAACAGTCATTGGCATCCTGTCCTTGACTGTTCGTGCATGTTAAACATAGTTTTTCATCAACATCTTGAAGTCTGATCACTGTGGCCCACCACAGATCAGCCCAAGTTCATCACAGACATCATTCTATCATGATCGACAGTTGATTCAGAGCCTTGTGGACGGTTGTTTGACTCAGCAGAGAAATCAGAGAACAGATTTAGGTCTGGGAACCATTCACGTCAGCAACTTGGAGCAACTTATCAGGGGCCCACCTCTGATCAGCACTGGAACATCAACAGAGCCTCCCATCTTGGTCGACCACTCATCCTAGAATTCTTGGACATTTTTTCAGAAATTTTAGATCATCGGAGGTAGGCTATCTACCATACTTTTGGTATTTTAGTTTTGTCTATCAGATTTCATCTCAGCCGTTCAGAATTGTGGATTTTGGTCCGTTTTGAGTGAGACTTCTTCCAATAGTTGCGAAAATAGTCTAACCTTCCATCCCCAGTCTTTGATCTGACCATTGATCACCATTTGGGGACCACGTGGAAATTCTTCCACTGACGACAGGGTCGTCTGGAGTGTTTTTTTTTCTCTGTTGGGGGCTCTTGTGTGCTGTGGCCACGAGAGTCACTTGCTTTGCTGCTGCTGTTTCTATATTTCTATTAGAGTTCATCTCCATCATCAGATCTGTGAGAAGATCAATTGGTGGGGCCCACGTACACTTTCCTTGTTGATGTTGTTCTCTTTGCTGCTGTCTTGATCCATATTTTTTGCCAATATCAAGTTGTGATGAAAAAATCTGAAGTTACCTTGATTCGTTTCACTAGAAAGAATTACCCTGCTTGGTTTTTTCAATTTCAAATATACCTAGAAGCTAAGGAATTGTGGGGATTTGTGTCTGGCACTGATCATAAACCCACTGAGGATGAGAAGAAGATCTCTTCTTGGCATACTAAAGATGCCAAAATCAAATCCTGGATTTTGGGATTTGTCGAGCCTCATCTGATAATGAATCTCAAGCCTTATTCAACCTCTAAAGCCATGTGGGGGTATTTGAAGAAAGTATACAATCAAGATAACTCTGCGCGTCAATTTCATCTTGAATGTGCGATTGTTGAATATGCACAAGGGACCTTGTCGGTACAAGACTACTATTCAGGTTTCCGTACACTGTGGTCAGAATACGATAGTATTAAGTATGCGGATGTGGCTGACAATGTGTTGACAGTAATTCAAGATCTTCAGGCCTCTAGTCAAAGGGATCAGTTTTTGATGAAATTGTGGAATGAATACGAGACTGTCCGATCTGCCCTAATGATTCGGACGCCATTACTTTCATTGGATGTCTGCCTGAATGAACTCCTACGCGAAGAACAGCGCATTGCGACCTCGGCTCATATAGCTAAATCAAAGACCGAGACTTATTCCGTCGCGTTCTCTACCAATAGGACTTCTCAGCCTCCACCTCGAGACTTGAGCAAAACGCAATGTTACAGTTGTCAAAAATTTGGACATATTGCAACTCAATGCAAACAGAAGGTCTGCAGTTGCTGTAAAAAGTCGGGACATATCATCTCTGAATGTCGCCGCCGCCCACAACATCCATCACCACAGTCTCAAACTCCGCAGTATCAGACTCCGCATGCGTATGTTGCTTCTTCGGTTATGCCTGTTCCTCCATCGGCACCCTCACAGCCTGAGCCCTCATCCTCTCTCACTCCTGAATTGGTCCAACAGATGATTGTCAATGCCCTCTCTGCTTTTGGCCTCTCAAGTACATCCCCTCCATCTTCTACTTGTTTCTTTGATTCCGGTGCGTCTAATCATATGACGTCTTCCCGCGCCCCACTCTCTAATGTGTAAAGATACAATGGCCATCTTCAAATACAAACTGCTAACGGGGACCATGTTCCCATTACTGCTGTCGGTGACATCCCAGGTCCCATTCCATTGAAAAATGTTTATCTGTGTCCAAATTTAACTTCCAACCTTTTGTCAGTCGGGCAGCTCGTTGAAAATAATTATAACATCTCTTTTTCTTCTTCTGGTTGTGTTGTCCAGGACCAGATGTCCGGGAAGGAGATCGCGAGGGGGTCTAAGTGTAGACGCTTGTTTCCGCTGGATTTTTCTACGACTTCTAGGAATACAATTGACAATGATGTGTTTTGTTTTTCCATTAGAGATAACTGCCAATTGTGGCATAGAAGACTCGGACACCCTAATTCCAAGGCTTTGTCCCTTATGTTAAATTCTGGTTTATTAAATAAATCTATTGGCTTATCTTCTTGTGTGCCTTTTGATTGTGCTACTTGTAAAATGGGCAAGAGCAAAACTCTTCCTTTTCCTCTTTCCACTTCGCACAGCACTCGGTGTTTTGATTTGGTTCATAGCGATGTATGGGGAATTGCTCCCGCTCTTTCTCATGCTCACTATAAATACTTTGTGACTTTTATCGATGATTTCAGTCGGTTCATATGGGTTTACTTTCTGCATTCCAAATCTGATGTCTTCAATGTTTTTAAAACTTTTTTAGCTTATGTTGAGAATCAATTTTCCACCTGCATCAAAATCTTGCGATCTGATTCGGGTGGGGAATATGTGTCCTCTGATTTTCAAAAGTTTTTACAAAGCAAAGGCATTATTTCTCAGAAAACTTGTCCTTGTACTCCACAGCAGAATGGAGTCGCTGAAAGGAAAAACAGACATCTCCTTGATGTCACTCGTTCCCTCCTTCTTGAATCATCAGTTCCTTCCCATTTTTGGGTTGAGGCACTAGCTACAGCAACTCATCTTATAAATCGTATGCCATCACCCTCTATTGAAAATCAGAGCTCATATTACCGCTTGTACCAGACATCTCCATCATATGATGATCTTCATGTTTTTGGCTCCACTTGCTTTGTGCACTTGCCTTCTTCTGAGAGAACCAAACTTACAGCACAATCAGCTAAGTGTGTGTTTTTAGGTTATGTGCCTTTTCAGAAAGGGTTCCTTTGCTATGATCCTCACATTCGTCGCTTCAGGACCTCTAGAAATGTCGTTTTCTTTGAAACAGAGTATTTTTTTAAAAAACACCTTGATCCTCCTGCCTCCTCCTTCTTGGTGTCTTTACCTGGTTTTTCTGACAACACCTCAGTTGTTCGTTTTAATCCAAACTTTGTGTATCACAGACGGAACAAAGAAGCGCCTCCTAGGTATCCCCCTCCTGATCTTCCTCCAGCATCCGGTCCACCTCCGGCACTTGGTCCATCTGACCCTCCTTCATAACGTCGCTCCACTCGCATTTCGGTCCCACCCGACCACTATGGGTTTTCCCATACTTCCTTAATGGCCACTTTGTCTTCTTCTTCCATTCCCCAATCCTATTCTTAGGCTGTGCAGGATACATGTTGGAACAAGGCTATGCAAGATGAATTTGCTGCTTTAGAGAAAAATCATACGTGGGATATTGTCCCCTCTCCTGTGGGTGTCAAACCTATTGGCTGCAAGTGGATCTTTTCTCTCAAGTTAAAATCAGTTGGCACTCTAGATCGGTATAAGGCGCGCCTTGTTGCTCTCGGAAATCGGCAGGAATATGGCATTGATTATGATGAGACCTTTGCTCCTGTCGCCAAGATGACCACCGTACGCATCATCCTTACTGTTGCTGCATCTCAGTCCTGGCCTCTCTATCAAATGGATGTAAAAAATGCGTTTCTTCATGGTGATCTCAAAGAAGATGTTTATATGCGTCTACCTCTAGGGTCCTCCTCTGGGAAGGGTATGGTTGCTAAGCTTCGTCGCTCTCTCTATGGTCTGAAGCAAGCTCCTCGAGCATAGTTTGAGAAATTTCAAGCTGCCCTTCTCCGTTTGGATTTTCATCCTAGCCAGTATGATCCTTCCATGTTCCTACATCATGCTCCGTCCGGGATTACTGTGCTCCTAGTCTACGTGGATGACATTGCCATTACTGGTCCCAATGCACAAATGATTCAGGCACTCCAAGCTTTCTTCATCAAACATTTCAAATGAAGGATCTAGGCCCCTTACATTATTTCCTTGGTCTTGAAGTTCATCAATCGCCTAAGGGTATAGTTCTAAATCAGCACGAATACACGGTTGATCTTATTGATTTGGCTGGCCTTACCTCTTCCGCTCCAGTCGATACACCGATCGAACTAAATGTCAAGCTCAGTAAAGAGGAGGGTGCCCTTCTTCTAGATCCTACCACATATCGCCAGTTAGTGGGTAGCTTGATCTACCTCACGATCACCCGTCCTGATATCTCATTTGCGGTCAACCTAATGAGTCAGTTCATGACTGATCTCGTCATCTTCATATGGCTACTGTTCGCCGCATCATTCGGTACCTTATTCGCACACCGACTTGAGGGTTGTTTTTTCCATCCAACAATCCTCTATCTCCCAAAGCTTATTCAGATGCTGATTGGGCTAGTTGTCCAGATACTCGTAGATCGACGACAGGATGGTTCATGTTTTTGGGTGATAGTCTAATTTCCTGGAAATGCAAGAAACATGGAAAAGTTTCCAAATCCTCTACCGAGGCTATATATCGAGCCATGTCTGCTGCCTGCTCCGAAATTCTTTGGCTCCGAGGTCTGCTCTTTGACATTGGTTTTCCAGCAGAAGGAGCTACCCCCCTCTATGCAGATAATACCAGTGCAATTCGGATTACTGAAAATCCGATTTTTCATGAACGCACTAAACACATCGAGGTTGATTGTCATTTCATACGAGATGAGTTTAAACGCGATGTCATCAGCCTTCCGCATGTCCCCACTGAACTTCAAATTACTGATATTCTCACCAAAGGTCTTCCACGACCTCGCCATCAGTTCTTGGTTGGCAAATTGATGCTTGTTGATTCTCCCGCATCAATTTGAGAGGGGGTGTTAAACAGGCCCAAGGCCCATAACAGGATCTGGTCCAACACATATCACACGTGGGTTGATTTGGTCAATATATCATTCAGCTGTATATATTCTATTAAAGTTTTGGTTTCCTAACTTAGAATAGAAATTGATTGTAATTAGTTAGTTTCTCAAATTGGAGCCTTGATTAAGGCATTGTAATAACTATATATTGACATACGATCTCCAAAGGAGGAGACACACAATAATACAATTTTGAGTATTTTCAATCTTTCAAGTTCTGCTATCATAGTTTTGTCAAGTAATGCAATGCATGCCATGAGATTCTAAAAATTCTAAGTTTGGAAAACTATAGTATGCAGGGGTGTTTTTATGCATGGTTTTTCCTAATCTAATGAAACATAAAAATAAGTTTTATGGCTGGGTTTTGAACAACAATGATGTATGAATCAACTAAAAAAAAACGGAAGTGAAAAAGGAATTAAAAGGAACGAAATATGAATGCATAAACATGACTAAAAAACTGAAACTGTGCAGAAATTCTGTACACAGGTAGCCTAACATGCCATGTTCAAGCCATTGGTTCACCAACCTCCTGAAATCTTTTTGATCTGAAATTTTGAGACGTGGTAGACCACATGCTGAACTTCAATTTCCCCAAATTTCACATAACAATACCATTATTTGACTGGTCTACCCACTTTGAACGTTTTGCCAAAAATTATTTCTATAGTCTTGCTGAAATTGTGCAAAAAGTGTTGTTTATATGATGGATCCGAGATTTAGCACTATGTTTGGCCGAATTTCACCATTCAAATCATATTTTTTGTTTTGAACTAGATTCCTCAGCCACTTAAATATGTAAGAGATTCTATCATATGCAATGCATGCAAAATGATCACTGCTTCCAACCATAAACTATGCACAAAATAAACATAAAATTGAATTGATCATAAAAATAAAGACAATAAATAAAAGTTCAAGAATTTAAATGTGTGGTAAAAACAAGAAAAGTAAATGTGTGGTTTTAACATAAATTTAAATGTGTAAAAGTATATTCTTCTCTTTTCAAAATTCTTTTCTAAGCGGGGTCAAAATTTGAATCATGTTCTTAGGGCCTTTGGGTCGTCAATCCAAACACCAACAAGAAGAGAAACATAAAACAAGAACCAATCACTTAAGGACAAGAAAGAAGAATTGAAAAGAGTAAGGAACAATTTTACTAATATGCAAAGTCTTACATAAGATTAAAAAAAAAAAAAAAAAAAAACAATGACAATCACATACTGGGATGAGAAGCCTCTTCTAGATGAAAAACCCAAGGGTGTAGTGTGATTTCTGGCCAAATCTCCTTGAGGACTTCAGTGGATAGAAAAAGAGAGGAAGAAAATGGAGTGTAGTAGTAATTTTAGACAAAGTTTGTCTATCTTCCCATGAGAGGAGAGGAATGATTATGCTTCGATTTATAAATTTTTTCTCTTTCTTTCCTTCTTTGTTCCAAGTTTGTAGCATGCAATCTTCTTTGTATGGGAAGTCCCTTCGTTTTCCAACAAGTCTTCAAAGAAATAGCAAGGTAAGTAAGAGATTTTTGGTACTTTCCATGTGCAAACTTGCAATCCCGAGTAGAAATTATAGCACCAACTTCCAAAGGCCATATCTTCCTCATTTTAGCTCCGATTAATAAATCTTGGGTTCTAAAGACATCTATTCGAAAAAAGCTTTCCAACGGTGTATGCATCATACCAATCCAACGGTTGGATTAAGATTTATGACCATTTTAATCTTGCTGCACCTAAAAAATCCGAGAATGCTTGTGCACATATGGAATGTTAGTTGTGCAATGGGGTGTGTAGGACCCATGTGGACGTCCGAAGGGATCTTGAGATCTTTCTCTCCTTGTTTCTTGACTCCCCTTCCATCTTTGGTTTGCTTCCAAGCTTCTTTGATTGATTAGTCAACTCTTCTAGCACACTTTCCTTTCTTAAATTTCTTTCTTGACTTTTGAGTTTTCAAACTTAGTAAGAATTAGATCTTACCAAATCTAAATTTTCCTTTCTTGATCTTGAAATCACAAATCTAGCTTTCCATTGTTTACTTTTCAAACTCTCCAAAAATACCAGGATATGTGGGTCCACCATGAAAGATGTCATCCACCATGAAAGATGTTCTACCCTTGATCTCTCTCAAATTTCACCAATGTGGGTTCCATTCTTGATTTCTCCTATACAAATAAAAACAAATAGATTCAAGAATAATTCTATGTAAGGAATTTAAATGGACGATGCATGGGACCCTACTTATGCACCCAAAATAACCGACTTTCCAAAAATAAATCTCAAAAAATGACAGGTTTCATGAATTTATGCAAAAAGTGTGATTTTTTAGCAAATTACGCATGAATGCACTTCAATATATCCTAAATGCATAAAAATATGATTTGACACTAAATAAAACTCTTTAATATCAATAAGCCCTTAAAATGGTCCAAAATGTGTATGAAAATGTGCACTTTTCAAGACTCATCACCCGACATAGTACAAACTGAAATCCTTTCTCATAATTGAATTCCAAAGATGGACACTTAGGTAAATACATTTGAAAATCACCATTTTAGAAATGAGGTAGTTGAAAATCAAAGGGGTTTAGTTAACAAGTGTTAAATCACGACTCACACTTCCATTAGCACAATGAGGCCGTGTCCATTGGCTAGATATACACTTGGAGGACAAATGTCGAATATTCATAGTAATGGGTGCCTGAAGTTCTACGACATTCCAGAATCCGTGTGTACAACACCCACGTGACAAGGTCCAAGTGTGTATGGATAAACCCCCCGCCATTCCCTTATTACTCCAAATTCCAAGAAGCTCACTCAGCACTCGGTTAACCAACAGATGACCGAGTGTCATCCTGACAAAAATCGAGCTCTCAGGATTTTGATCCGACAAGTTAATTTAGGTGTCGGTTAACCGACCTTGGTTTCCTGAATTTTTTTCTCATTTCTGGTTTCGGAATTGAACCTGGATTCGGTGAATCGACCCTTGATCAAACTTCACGAAATTATGGGTTCAGAACTCCAGAATCTGTACTTGCTTCCCAACTCCTACTAAACCTGACTTTTCCTGAAATTAGAGAGCCTCCAATGCTCTAAATTCCACCATTCAACACACCAACCTCCATCAAAACACACCATTCACCATCCACACCTCCACCAACATCAATTGAACACAATATCATATAATAAACTAAAATTTCATATGCACTAAGAACTGAGCAAGAAAATTGAAGTAAATTGAAATGCATGCTCTAATAGTCATACTACAGCAAAAATCATTTCAATCAAGATATCATAACACATTAAATTGCTCAAAGATATGACATTAAAATAAGATTTTTCACCAAATTACTTGCATGCGCATTCACAACTAATCCATTCACTTGCCTTTCCTCAAGAAGGACTCAAAGGGTCTCCCAACACTCCTCTCTATAGATGACGGTTCCCATCTACAAAAAACCCCAAAAGAAAGGGTTCCTCCAGAAGAAACCCCAAAAAATAAGGGTTCCTCCAAAAGAGACCTTGCATGAATGATTTTTGAGGCTCTAAAGGATTTACAACTAAACCAAGGATAGAAGATGAACACCATATCTTTCCTAGAAGATCTCTATCCAAAAGGAAATGCTTGAAGAAGGAAGAAGTCCCAATTGGTTTTCTTCAAAAATGATAGGGATGGGAAGCTTGGAGAGAGAGGAAAAGATTGGTGTGGTCAGAATCCCTTTTGGTTTCGATTGCTTAGACATGCAAGACGAAGAAAAGGAAAAGGAAGAAGCTTCCTCTGGTTTTGGCATGATTCAGAAATAGGAAAATGGAGAAAAGGAGTAAACGTGAGTTGTGTCATGGTTTAAGTGAAGAGTGGGCCAATGGGGCCTTAAACTTAAAGGGCTTGGTAACCCCCATTTGTGGTCATGGATGAGATCGACGAAGAAGAGAAAATCAATCATCGAAAAATCTAGCTTTTGAAAAGTACATTTTCCTCATGATTTGAAAATTACATTTTCCTTACACACAGATTTGATATGAAAAGTCTGTTTTGCCCTTTTTGTTGGAAAACTAGATTTCTAGGCAAAGTTGTCGGGGCTAATATGACCTAACAAAAGAAGTCAAAATCGAAAATTTTCACAATCACGAATAAATCCCTCCACGCTTACATGAGTGACACAGGCCTCCCTAGGCATGTTAGACTAAGGTCAAAGGCTCTCAAAAATTCCCCAAGCTATGGAAATTTAGTCAAACTCACAACCTAAGTCAAACGTCCCCTAATCCCACTTAGAGAGATAATACTCGGCTTAAATAGTGCTAATTATATCAAACTTTGGTCCGGGTCTTACAAAAATGTATTACATGTCAACATTTATAGGAAATGAAAAATAAGTTTTAAAAACTATTCTTTACACCAACAACTGTACATGGTGGGCTCCGGCCAACTGGCAAATTGAAAGGTGCAAGTCCCATCTAGGGCTAGTAATAGTTCTGGTAAATCGTTGGGCTCGTGGTTAGATCTTTATTCATTTGGATTTTTATGTCTGTGGATTGAGTCTAAAAACTGATGAGCCACTGGCAAGGTCGAGTTCACTAGCAGTTGGTTATGGTTCTTTTGAGCGTGGTTGCTCTCTGGCTCAATGGTTTTCCTAAATGTCCCAAGTCCGAGCCAATCTTACTCAGTGTACCAATACAGGACAGATAAAAGTAGGGTATGGATCCTTATTTTGGATGCAATTGATTTTGGGTCCCAACTAGGACTAGTAATAGTTCGGGCTAAACCGCTGAGACGAAATGTTACACCCCTACCCGAACTAATCGAGATTAAGGCTAATTAATTGTGATTAACGCTAATTAAGCATGGATAATTGGACTAACTAAGGTTAGTGACCAAAGAGGGACAAATCAGTCTCTAATGACACATTAAGCCTAATGAAATGGAATTGAATTGATTGAAATGAGTTTTGACTCAAACAAGGTGAATTAAGGACCTTTTCGTAAATATGGGTTTTCACGCATTTCGTCAAATACGGAAATTCTCGGTACCAACGTGTGTATCTCGAAGAGTACGTCAACTTTCATAATAAACGCGATTTCATTTGACCTCAAATGGGCCAAGTGAAGAGTCATTTGACTCAAAATGTAAATAAAACAAATGAGAAGGGGTTTTAGTGTGAAGAGGGCTATATTAGAATGAAAGGGGAGAGATGAGTTCATTTCATCTCTTGAGACTCAAGGAGAACCCTAGAGCCATTTCTCTCATTTTCCTCTTCCATTTTCTCTCCATTGAGTGTGAGGCTAGGAGTGATTGAAGTGGGTTTTGAGGAGTCCCTCTTCATCTTCATCTTCTCCATCAAGCAATCCACCATTATTGAAGTATAGAGCTTGAGAGAAAGCTTGAGAACCCATTTCTTTGGAGCTTCAAGTAAGTAAATGACCTTCCTTTGTGATTTCCCAAGTCCATTAGTGATTAAGTAGTGATTTCTAGCACCAATGACTCATGGGAGTTCATTTGGATGTTATTGTTGATTAGGGTTTGAAGTTTGGGGATTTTAATCTCAAGCCAACCTAAGTAAAAGAGGATTTTGGCAATTAGCTCCAAAAAGGCAAGTATAAACCTTGCTTGTAATTCATATTGATCATTGCAATTGCTTATAGAATGTATGATAGATTTGCCATGGGTTGTATGCATTTTTACATGGAATTAGGGTTTATTATTAGTGCTTAATGAAGTGATTAGGGTGGATAATGAATGATTAATAGTAATGAATGTGAATGGATGATGCATGAGGGGGAACAGGAGGTTCCATTTTTCCATGCAGGTTGTAGAAATGTGTGGAAATATGATTAAGAAAAGAGAAGAGAAGAAGAGTGAACTGCACAGAATTCGGGTTGGAATTCTGCACGGTTCGCTCGAGCGAACTGGAGGTTCGCTCTAGCGAACAAGGCTCTGTTTGGGGCGAAATGAGTTTTTACACAGTTCGCTCGAGCGAACATTTTGTTCGCTCGAGCGAACAGGTTTCTGTGGGAGTTCGCTCGAGCGAACAATGAGTTGGCTCGAGCGAACAGTGTTCTGCCTGAGGTCCGCTCGAGCGAACAGTGGGTCCGCTCGAGCCAACCTATTTCTGGCCCAGTGACACTATTTAGTGAAAATTTTGGCGGTGAATTTCGAGTTTTGGATTTTTACGAGAATTTGGAGTACGACTCTTAAAGATAAATGCGTTCCGATTAATTTCGAAGACTAATCATGCTTAGACTAAGTTATTGAGAATTAATGGTATTTTAAGAAGGTTCCTTGAGTGAACTATAATTGACAATTGCCTAAGCTCCATGGGTGTTAACTAAGGGGACTTGAAATGCACACACTAAAAATACAAATGTGATGTCCATCAAGAATAACACGTGCATTTGGAAACCAACGGTTACACCCGAATGGTTGTTTAGGATTGAAATATGATTGGAATAGGATTGAGTAAAGCCATATGTGGTGAGTATTACTCTCATTGTGTCATTGTGATCAATCTAATGAGATTGACATTATTGTCATTCCTTTCTTTTGTCATGAAAGGAATCATTGCACTGAATTGGATCCATAAGTGGACTTCTTACTGACTGTTAATGATCATTGAGTCTGGCACTACCTAGCGATTGTATTAGAACTCCAAGTGAGTTCAATGAATAATGAATGACTAATCCTGCTGCAGCAGATGGTATTGGGGGTGTTCCGGAGCTCCGTGGTGATGCTAGTGTCCCTGGCCCGGACACTGGTAAGTCCCACTTATATATATATCCGATCATACCTTCGGGTAGTAATTGAAGCCTCCCTTTGAGGGGAGATGGTAAATGAATAAATCCCGATCATATCTTAGGATATTGATTGAAGCCTTCCTTTTAGGGAAGATGGTAATGAATTGAATGTAATACAATTTAAGAATGCTAT
This sequence comes from Camphora micrantha, assembly GCA_003546025.1. Classification (NCBI taxonomy): domain Eukaryota; kingdom Viridiplantae; phylum Streptophyta; class Magnoliopsida; order Laurales; family Lauraceae; genus Camphora; species Camphora micrantha. Next base: position 27,956,690 of record QPKB01000012.1, on the reverse strand, counting down.
GGTAGTTGCCAATTGGTACACGTATACTGACTGTCACTGTCTATTACTGTCATTGTCTATTATTGTCATTGTAGAATTGTCTAGATTACTCTAGCATTGAAATTGTCATTATTGCAATATAGATGTATTGATATACTTTATTGCAAGAATTGTTTATACATTGTTGAACCGTCGTGTTCATTAGTGTTATTGATGGCATTACAGGCCAGGTTGCCCCTGCCGGCACTGCAGCGCCCCCGACGCCAGCGGAGGAGACCGCTCCGGTTCCTCCAGGAGGACTGATAGAGTGGAATCGGCGGGATACCATTTGACTTGGTATTCGAGTGCGATTGGAATATTTTGATAAATATTTTGAGAAAGGTTTTGATAACTGTTATAAATTCGTTTTGGGAATGTAATTAACATTTGGACTGTAATTAATGGTTGTCTGCATAATAATTTTGTATATGCAGCATTTTGGCAAATGTATATTGAAAGCAATACATGTATAAAGACTTTCTTTTTGTATACATGTAAATGATGAATTGTTGATGTCAAATATATATTGTTTTCCGCAAAAGTTTTATATTTGACAGGTTCTTGTGATTGATATCCCTTGTGGATCTCGTTTTAACTTCGGTTAATTCGGGGTTTACGGGAGTAAGTATGATGATCACGGCTCGGCTCGGGCCCGGGTCGTGACACGAAAGAGATCAACTATAGTGCCCGGCTAGCGGACATGGATGTCTCTCACAAGCTTCATTCATCTACTATGCCAGAAATAGGCTGACGGCCATTCCATTGCCCTAACGACAACAATTTCGGTCCAGATCTAGGTTGGCCCCACTGGTTGAGTGGACTCATCAAATGGTTCTTGGCCCATTAATTTTGTTGTTGGGCTAATCAATGTATTTGGCTCCACAAACAAGTCATTGGGCCTCACTAATGGACTTTATTACATGCATGCTTCCCATATGGGTTTAATGATAGATGCATGAATTTGCACCAGGTTTTAATGCAAGATGAATGAATTTTGGATTCTTTGGCACATAGTAACATCTATTTCGGGAGAATACCTTGCGACAACACCCTTGTACACATAGCAGCAGGCAAATGTGCATGAATTTTGAGTTCTTTGGCACACAATAACATCTATTTCAGGACAATACCTTGCGACATCACCCTTGTACACAAAACAGCAGGCAAGTCTTTATCATATTTGACCGTTAAGTGCTTATATTAGCAAACATTACTATAACTAGTACACACGTCATTAGTACTTATAAATGCCAGGGTTATCTTCTCTTTTTCTTCTCCACTTGAACCTTCTTATAGAGACAGGAAGAAGAGAACAACCCAAATAATCCTGAGAGCATTCTCTTCTTTTAGAGCCTCAAAATCATGGATAGTAACTCGGACTTCTTTGCTTATCTTCTTGGTTGTATCCTTCTCCTCATTGTATCTTTTCTTCCCTTTAAAGAAGTTGTAAGGACAAGTGTTTTATCAAGGAGGTGGAAGCACATATGGCGAGACTCTACAACTATTGAGCTCAATGAGAACTTCTTCAGAAATATAGCAGACCAAACAAAGGCGCCAATGAATCAGGTTTTTCGTGATTTCGCTCGTGGGTTTGTATTCCATCACCTTAGAGCTAATGGTCATAATTTTGAACTTGTCATGTCAAACCCAAAAGAATATATAGTAGATGTCGATCACATGATTAAATTTGCAGTCTCTTAACAAGTTGAAGTGCTTGATCTCAATTTTTGAAGTTTTAACTTTTCAACCATTCTAGATACTGCAAATTTAATCAAGCAATCGACATCTTCTATATATTCCTTTGGGTTTGGCATGACAAGTTCGAAATTATGAGCATTAGCTCCAAAGTTATGGAATACAAAACCACCAGCAAAATCAAGGAAACCTGATTCAGTGGTGCCATTGCTTGGTCTGCTATATTTCTGAAGAAGTTATCATTGAGCTCAATAGTTGTAGAGTCTCTCCATATGTGCTTCCACCTCTTTTTGATAAAACACTTGTCCTTGCTGCTTCTTTAAATGGTAGAAAAGATACAATGAGAAGGAGGACACAATCAGGAAGATAAGCAAAGAAGTCTGAGTTACTTTCCATTGTTTTGAGGCTCTAAAGGAAGAGAATGCTCTAAGGGTTTTTTGGGTTGTTCTCTTCTTCCTATCTCTATAAGATGGTAGAGTGAAGAAGAAAAAGAGAAGATAACCCTAACAATTATAAGTACTAATGGCATGCGTACTAGTTATAGTGACTTTTGATAATATAAGCACTTAACAGTGAAATATGATGGGCCGATGAGGCCAGCTTGGTCTATCTGGTTGACATTTGGTCTGATACCTGGGCTGATGAGGCCAGCTTGGCCTATCTTTTCCCCACCTTCTCCTTCCCTCTCAACCAGAAGGTTCGCTCTCTCAGGAATGGAGAGCAATGGATCATTCCTCCTGACATTCCTTTAGGAGCAGCAGGGATATTGAAGACAAGCTCTTCACAACGTCTCCCTAGATCTGGACTCTGAATACCTCATTTTCTAGAAAGCTCATCCTGGTCAAGACCTCACCTTCAAGGAAGCTTGGGACCTAATCAGATCTAGAAGAGACCCAGCTTAGTAGCCTCCTCTGGCTTGGAATTCCATTATACTGCCCAGAATATCAATTTTTTCCTGAAGGA
>QPKB01000012.1:27917766-27954004 GCA_003546025.1 Camphora micrantha | reverse complement strand
AAGTACATGTGTTATTGTTCACCATATCAAATCATTGAATGCTTTGGCATTTCTGAATTGCTAGGAACCTTATGTTGGTGTTTGCATTCCATGTGTTCCGCCTTGGAATTGAATCTCAGTTCTGGTGTCTATCTCACTCACCACTAAGACTGAGTCAGCTTGTCTGAGTTGTATGCAATTGTGCCACATTCTCTTTGTGTTTGGTGGGGATTATGACAAGCTGACTCAACTTCGATGAGGATTTGTTTCCATGTCACATTGATTTTCAAGATACAGTTACAACAATGACAATATACATTATAGACGTTTTTGCTGGATCACCTTTAGGAGATATATGATACTGGACCTTAAGATATCCATAATTGTATTGAAATGAGCTGGTCTATGTAGGGCTTATGTTGGCTATCTGGATCATTGATATGATGGGTCCCACTATGTATAGACCATTTGCCAATATTCAAATTGAAATATTTCAACTAATTATATGTATTAAAGCAAACGGGGAGGTGGGCTGTGAGGGGTGTCACCTCACCCCTGAAAAGTCTCTCCTTTCAGAGAAATACAAAAGAATAAAAAAGAGAGGGAGCAACTGATTTCACATGAGGCCTTCTCAATCTCCTCAAATCTCCTAAAATCTCTCTATCCCCTCCAATCTTCCCTAAAAAATCTCTCATTTAGATTACCACCATATGATCTCACTGCAATCTTTCTGAGCTATCATTTAGATGCTGAACGACTTTATAAAACGGTTTGATCTTAATCAGTTAAGACTGTAAATAATTAAGCCTGACCATTAGGTTGTAGTCTAACAATAATAGGATTTTCACTGTAAAATTAGGCTTTAAACCCTTCATTAAGCACACACAATGATGAAATTTTAAACATCAACTACATAGTGCTTTTTAAAGAATGAAAATGATTATTATTATTATGACGAAAATGCTCAAAACAAAAATTGAAATCATAAAAGCTGGTTCAAATTGCTGGTTTTTTACCAGTTTAACCTGTAGTCAAGCATTTTGAAAGGTTTGGTTTGGAGTTTGGACCTACCAGTCAGGCACCAGGAGCTAACAGTCCAAGGGACCAGGTTCAGCTGGCTGCCCAACCCAGTCGAGTCATTTTCACACTGCTAAAAAAATCTCTTATGTGGAACCAAAGTGCCCTCAATGTCAGGAGGAGGACAGCTTGCTGATGATACCCATTTGTTTGAATGGTTTAAGAGTTTGACTCAATGGGCCCCACCAGTAGATAGAGGATGCACCTGAGTGCCCAAGATTGTAATATTGCAGCCATTGATTCTTTGACCTTTTTCTAAGCTTGCTGTGTATTCCTTCTGCAGCTATAAGTGAGATACCAGTCAAAACCAACTTACTGCTGAGATCTCAAAAAGAATCCACAACCACAGTAGAGATCATCATATCAACAGTACAGATCTCTTAATGATGGGCCCTCCAAAATGGGGCGTCTTTTATTATTGTTTGTTTCCAAAACTTGATAATTCTGTCACCACAGGGGCACACCTAACCGCCACCTAAGCTGCCTTGAAAGAGAAGAAAGAAACAGAATAAGTTCAAGAGAAAAAAGAAACCACCAGTCACTCTCAAGAACTTTCTGCAAATGTTTCATTGCAACAAATTAGAATATACCAAACAAGAAGCCATATCAGATTCAGTCCTGCAGATTCCAACAATCAACTACCAGCTCAAACAACAAAACAATGTTGATATTGGCGCTCGGATGCTCGGTCATCCCTTTAACTCTGCTTATCCACGATGCAGGTTATTCACACTTTTTGTCGCCAAACTTCATAGGATTCTGTGGGCTGCACCAACCATTTGTTACCTTTGTGGCTTTTATTTACAGCATTTATTCTTGCCATGAGCAATGGAGGTAGTATTGTCATTTGCTTTTTCTGAAAACTTTAGCTTATTGGTTATCCATTATTTTAATATAATGCAGTTTATTTCAGCCTCTCTTAGTTATATTGATTATTAATTACATGTCTTCATTTTTAGATTTTTTTTTTTGGTTTGATGTTGAATTTATTTTTTGAGATGTTGTTATGGTTTAGTGGGTGATTACATAACTTGGACCAATAGTTATTTGATCTCTTTCTCCGTTTCTTTTTTTTAACTAAATTCAATAGATATTTTCTCCCTTAGCTTATTCTAATTTACATGCTCATTATGAATGCATTTATATATAATTTTATATGTATTTAAAACTGCCATTTTGACCCAATAACTATATCGTACTTACTGTGTGTTGCTCTCTCCCTCTCTCTCTCAAATTTATAAATGACCCCTGATGTTCGAAGATAAAACACTTGCTTTTTTATATTTATAAAAAAACTACATTTATCAATCACATGCCTATTTATGTACAGAAATCACCATCTACTTTCTCTTACTTTTGTGAAATGAATCCATGATGGAGATTGGGTCAGGAGGGAGAAATATTAGATATCCTCTTCTGATAATTTTATAAAAAGAAAACAAATGGGTCACTAAACTATGGCACTACATGTTCAGGCTAGGATGGGCCGTGCTCTGAGCTCTTCTCACAACTTAGTTTTGGCCAAGCTCTAAATCATGCTATGAACTCTTTTCTTTTTTTTTTTTAACTGGAAACATAAGTTTTATTGACTTGAAACGGAAATTACATCAGAGGAAATAACTACTTGCAGCCATGATGGAATATCATGCCAGACAGAGGGACTAGCATGGAAACGAGATGCTCTAGCTATCGCATGGGCAACTTCGTTTGCTTGTCTCTTTACAAAACTTAGAAAAATTAAGCCTCTGGCACTGACGGGATTTACACTCTTGAATTATGGAACCAAACTCAGAAATATCAGCAACTTGGGAGTAAAAAGCATCAACTACAACCTTGGCATCTAATTCAAAGATGACATTTTGAAAACCTGCAGTTAAAGTCCACGAAAGAGCCTCTGACAGCCCAATAGCTATGAACTCTTAAGAATCTACTATAAAGTAAGCAAGTGGGCCCTAAGTTTCTCTCACGACTTTTACTTCTACATGGTGCGACCACAGAAGAATTGGCATGGTTCCTTGACACCTACAAGAATGCCAAAGGACCAACCCATGATTGAAGAAAAAATGAAAGAAATATCAGCTAATGATTCTAAAGTCAGAATACTTGGATCAAAATGAGTCATCTTAAGTTGGCCTTTATTAAAAAAAGAAAAAGGAAAAGAAGAAGAAGAAGAAGAAGAAGAAGGAAGGCATCATTGCTGTATTGCTTTCTCCAGAGTTTCTTTGGCCTTCAATAGAATGGCTAGAATTAAATTTGTCCCATTGGCCTAATTTTAGGGGGGACGTTCTATCCACATTAGTGGACAACTGGTTGATAGTCTGGATCTTAGTTGCACAGAGCGTAATGCAAGTGGAATGTGATCTTAGTGCATGTTTTGATTCTTTTGAAGGTAGAATTATCGAATGTCAACAGATAAGTATGACCATACAAGGTTTCAAAGCAGGACTGCATGCAGGAAGAGAACCTCCGGTGGAAATTTCTGCAACAAATCTATGCAAGGGAAAAAGATTAAGAAAAGTAAGGGAAAAAGTGGTTATTCATAATCCATCCATTTTTCATTTAATCATGTATGTAGCAGCATAATTACTATGACAAGTAAGATTATGATACAATCATATGGAGAATACCATTGACATTTTTAATGTATTATAAATGATGTGTATGAATAATTAAATATGTTTTAAGTGTCAACATTGCTAGGATAAATGAACACGGTTCCATGGTTTTTCCCCCATTTTCACATCAAAGAATAAAAATAAAATCCAAGTCATGAATCTTACATGGCTATAATGTCTCCTGAAATTAAGAAAATATTCATGAAAAAAAGATAGAAAAAAATTAGAGAAAGTAATGCACAACAAAACCCCATACATCTGGTCAAACACTTTAGTCACATGCTTGTTCTTTATTTATATTTAGATACTCCCCAAAATTGTAAAAATTCTTGAGAGATTCTGTTAACCATTGAATACCCATAACTAGAAATGCTAGAAAAAAACAAAGAGAGTAAGAAAAAAGTTAAAGCTTACTGGTGTTAACCTCTCGGGTGCGGCTATTCCCGCTTAGTCGAATCACTTAAATCGTAAGATTTAATAAGACAAATATTGAATTGTAAGTTATGCATCTGAACATGAAAGCTCACCTGCTTTTGGCAGCATATGATCATTTTGTTGTGCTACTTCAACACTTACGTTACTGATGTCACATTTCCATTTCCTGTGCTATTTTTTTCAACTCTTATCTTTTCCTCCGTTGCTGATTATTTCTATTTATACATTGAGAAGAAAATTGATGCTATGAATTCTCTTCCAAGGTTAGGGGGCTTGTAATTTTAAATTGTGGCATGATCTTCTAGGAAAGGGCAGTGAAGGGGCAGTTGCAAGAGAGTCGAAGTTCTCTGACATAGTTACTCGTTCTCATCATGGTGAACGAAGGGCATCACTGTCATCAGGACCTTCCAACAGTGAGATTCTTGACATGGTAGCTTATAGAGGTCATGTTGGTGAGCAGCCAGAGTCAGTGGTAAGAGAAGTTTCAATGTAACAACTATGTTTACATTTCTTGATGATTAACATGTACTCTAGAATCAAGCTTCTTGAATATTTGAATCGGAAATCGGCACGAGAACTTCGCTCGAGGGTAGAGTAACTTGTGGGAACTGACGGCTCGCAAATAGGACTCCCAGTTAGAGATTTAGAAGAAAAAATATAGAATTTTCCAACACTTAACCTCGAAAACGGCCTGCCGGGGGTACGGATCGGGAAACAGCCCCCGGAAAAATCGAAAACCGGCACGAGCACTTCGCTCGAGGGTAGAGTAACTTGTGGGAACTGACTCGCAAATAGGACTCCCAGTTAGAGAATTAGAAGCGAAAACATAGGATTTTCCAACACTTAGGCTCGAAAACGGCCCGCCAGAGGTCCGGATTGAGAAACGGCCCTTAGAAAAATCGAAAACCGGCACGGGCACCTCTCTCGAGAGTAGAGTGACTTATAGGAACTGACGGTTAGCAAATAGGACTTTCGGTTAGAGAATTAGAAGCGAAAATAGTAGATTTTCCAACACTTAGGCTCGAAGACAGACCGCCAGAGGTTCGAAACGGAAAACGGCCCTCGGAAAAATCGAAAACCGGCACGAGCACCTCGGTTGAGGGTAGAGTGACTTGTAGGAACTGACGGTTCCAAAATAGGACTCCCGGTTAGAGAATTAGAAGTGAAAACATCAGATTTTCCAACACTTACGCTCGAAAACGGCCCGCCGGGGGTCCGGAACGGGAAACGGCCCCCGAAAAAATCGTAGACTAGCACAGGTACCTCTATCGAGGGTAGAGTGACTTGTAAGAACTAATGGTTTGCAAATAGGACTCCCGGTTAGAGAATTAGAAGCGAAAACATCGGATTTTCCAACACTTAGGCTCGAAAACGGCCCGCCGGGGGTCAGGAACGGGAAACGTCCCCCAGAAAAATTGAAAACCGGCACGAGCACTTCACTCGAGGGTAGAGTCACTTGTGGGAACTGACAGTTTGTAAATAGTACTCCCGGTTTGAGAATTAGAAGCGAAAACATTGGATTTCCCAACACTTAGGCTAAAAAACGGCCCGCTAGGGGTCAGGAACGGGAAATGGCCACCGAAAAAACCGGCACGAGCATTTTGCTCGAGGGTAGAGTGACTTGTGGGAAATGACGGTTCGCAAATAGGACTCCCGGTTAGAGATTTAGAAGTGAAAACATAAGAATTCCCAACACTTAGGCTCGAAAAGCAAATAGGACTCCCAAATAGAGAATTAGAAGCGAAAATATCGGATTTTCCAACACTTAGACTCGAAAACGGCCTGCCGGGGGGTCCAGAACGGAAAACGGCCCCCGAAAAAATCGGAAACCGGCACGCGCACCTCTATCGAGGGTAGAGTGACTTGTCAGAACTGACGGTTCGCAAATAGGACTCCCGGTTAGAGATTTAGAAGCGAATACATTGGATTTCCCAACACTTAGGCTCGAAAACAGCCTGCCGGGGGGTCCGGAATGGGAAACAGCCTCTGGAAAAATCAAAAACCAGCACGAGCATCTCGCTCGAGTGTAGAGTGACTTGTAGGAACTGACAGCTCGCAAATCAGACTCCCGGTTAACGAGTTAGACCTAAAAACGTTGGATTCTTAATACTTAGTCTTGAAAATAGGCCGTTGGAGGTCGAAAACGGGAAACGACCATCGGATAGACCAGATTCTAGCACGGGTACCTTGTTCAAGACTAAAGTAACTTGTATGAATTTATGGTTAGTGAATCGGACTTCCGGTTAGCGAATTAGACACAATAACCGCATGATTCTCAACACTTAGGTTGGAAAATAGGTCGCCGAAAAACTTAAGAAATGATTTATATATATACTGTTTATCTTTCATTTGTAATTTAATTCATTGAAAAGATTCTAATGGTTTTTTTTTTATCATAGCAGATTGATTGACGCTTTGGGGTCGGTTGCAGACTTTTGGGGGTGTTTTATTCTTTTTGTTTATTTGTATATGTATATTGGACATTTATATGGGATTGTATCATTATTGATTGTAATATTTGGTTAATGAGATGTATGATTTGATGAAAAATGGCGATGGTTGTTTGTTTATTTAATAACTTTTGTTTGTATGCATTTTTTATATTTAATATAGGTACATGAATAGATTTATTGTTGAAATAGGTGTATAAAAAGGTTTATAAGAAATTTATATTGAAAAAAAAATTAACATAAAAAAAAATACTTTTACCGACATAAAAAAAACGTCGGTAAAAGTCATTTTATTTTTTATTTATTTTTCTTTTGCCGACAAAAAAAAACGTTGGTAAAAGTCATTTTATTTTTTATTTATTTTTCTTTTTCTTTAGCCGACAAAAAAATAAATCGATAAAAGTCATTTTATTTTATTTTTCTTTTTCTTTTTCTTTTGCCGACGAAAAGAAACGTCGGTAAAAGTCATTTTATTTTTTATTTATTTTTATTTTTTCTTTTGCCGATGAAAAGAAACGTCGGTAAAAGTCATTCTATTTTTTATTTATTTTTATTTTTCTTTTGCCGATGAAAAAAAAAACGTTGGTAAAAGTCATTTTATTTTTATTTATTTTTCTTTTTTATTTTGCCGATGAAAAAAAAACGTCGGTAAAAGTCATTTTATTTTTATTTATTTTTCTTTTTTATTTTGCCGATGAAAAAAAAACGTCGGTAAAAGTCATTTTATTTTTATTTATTTTTCCTTTTTCTTTTGCCGACAAAAAAAAAACGTCGGTAAACGTTATATTAAATTTTTAGAAAAGTATAATTTTACCGACGAATAAAAACGTCGGTAAAAGTCAAATTATTGTCGGTAAAACTTTAATTTTTGCCGAAGGAAAATTATTTCGTTGGTAAAAGGTTTTGTCAACGAGTTTTTACCGACGTCTGGCCGACGAAAAATTTTGCGTCGATAAAGGGTTTTACCGACGTTTTGGAGACTTTTAGCGACGAAAAATTTCGTGGTTAAATGTGTAAACTGTTGTAGTGTTATATGGTGAGTTCATAATTTTACACTTAAGTTTATGAACTATAAAGTAATTTAAAAGACTTGTGTGGTTGCATAACTTGGCAGGAAAGACTAAAGGAATTACATTCCAAGCAAGGTGAAGTCACTTCTCACGACATTCTCAACGATCCATTGACTCGGGTATTTGGTGTTGATGAGCGAGGTCACGTCCAAGGTGTTGGGAATGTATGCAGAACTCAAATTGTAGGGTCCTCACCAGCTCTTGAAATGCTGGCCCTTAATGAGAAAAAAGATACAGACCAATCAACATCAATTAAGAAACTAGAGTCCCAAATGAAAAACCTAATCGAAGAAGTTTGGGGTTTGTGACAGTTTATTGTCAAGGTAAATTTCGATTGGAACTCTTCTTTTTTTTATTAAAGTTTTTAAATACCATTAGATTTTTTTCTTCTATATGTATTGAAAAAAATAACATGTGTTGTGAAACATTATTACAGAAACCCATAAATCCTAAATCCCAAGAAAGCACACCGGTTCAACCAAAGATGCCAGGATCAATTGCAGTTTCCAATCCAATAGAGAAAGATCAATCTTCAATGAGATGGCAATCATGCAAACTATTATATTGACATAATGAAGTCCTAGCCTGTAGAAGAGCTTATACAGAAAACGAACCCCAACAGATTCATGGCAAAGCTCTTGCGAAAAATAAACATAAGGTTATGGTTGATATTGTTGACGAAGGAGACATCCAATTATTTCAACCAGATGGTTATCATTCAACTTTAGGTGAAATCGGAAATGGATCATTTTTAGCATGGCCTATGAGCTTTACTTTGTTCACCGATTAGTTACTGCTTGTAAAGATCAACTTATTAAACTTTTATCATTGTTTATGATCATTTATAGTGTTTGTTAGAACAGTAGAACAATACATGGAATCAATTGTCTTTTTAAGTATCTTACTTTTTCTTTATTTCAATGTATAAATGTCTTCAAAGGAGCTCTTTTGATGATTCAATGCAAATTAATTATATATATATATATATATATGCATATGTGTGTGTATATAAACACACGCACACGCTCTTATGAATGTTATTACAGGTTCTCTTACAAGTTTTTTAAGTTTATATTAAAAAAAACAATATTTATAATATTAGGAATGGTTTGTAACTATACTATTATAGTATTTATGAACATATTTTGGAACGGTTTAGACATGTTCCGACCATAAAAATTTAGCAACGGTTTAACATTATGCAAAAAAAAAAAAAAAAAAACACATATTTAGGAACAGTTTAGCATCGTTCTAAAAATATAATTTTGGAACGAATTGAGATCATTCCAAAAAAATTTATTTAGGAACGGTTCAGTATCGTTCCAAAAATATATTTTTGCAACGATTTAAAATAGTTCTAAAAAAATAAATTTAGGAACGGTTCCAACCCGTTCCATAATAATATTCTAGAATGATTATGGATCGTTCCAAAGCATTAGGAACACCCCTTTTTAGAACGGACCAAAATTGTTCCTTAATCCCTTAGAAATTATTTTTCATTTGTTTGCATTAATTCTTAGGTTAGTTTTTAGGATGGAAGCCTCATTCTCATTCACATTTTTGCTAGGGACTAACAAAACGCTGGTTTGTTAGGATGATTTGGAACATTGTAAGAACTTTTTCATTCTAAATTGCATCAATTAGGTCAAAATCATAATTTTTGCTTCTTGAAATTCATTGTAGTGTTTTAATGCATAATTCTCTCAAAAATCACATGTTTTGCATATAATCATGAAAGTTGCATTTCTGGAACTCTGATTTCTGAAAAGCTTTGGCAAAACTTTGATTTCTCATGAAATGTTATGAATTCTCATCATCCTATTAGTTTAGGTCACATCATATCCATTGATGTTATCTTAAGCTATCATTCCATGTGAAATGGATCCGCATTCATGCTTTAGTGACTTTAGGGGTAAAAATATATATCCACATAAAATTACACATTTTTCTGTAGGGAATCACCCAAGTCATCATGCACTGCATTCTTTAGGGCATTATCTTTCATTTCTTAGAATTTCAAGGAATCCTAGTTCGATCAGGATTCTTCATAAGGAATCTCAGTTACACTAGAACTCCTTAATTTCCATAGCTAATGCGAAAACTCGGACCCACGGAGTCTAGTCAGAAAAGAAGTTCTCATCATATCAGGAGTCCTATTGGCATTAGGATTTGTGCTCGGGACTCACTCACAAGTACAGAAGATCAAATTTGGGCCATATAGTGAAGATGGAAGCTAAAAATGAAAAGAAACGAAGAATAGGCCCTACACACACATCCACATATGGGAGCTCACACATAGGGCTGTCAAAATGTCACACGACCCGTTAACACGACACGAACCCACACGATATTAACGGGTTTGGGTGACCCCTTAATGGGTTTGGGTCATTAATGGGTCAGACCCGTTAACCCGTTAAATTAATGGGTCGTTAACGAATAAACCCGGTAACCCATTATGACCCGATACAACCCGCCAAAAAGCCATGCTACCAAGTGTGCATTACATTACCTTGCAACAAATCAAAAGTGGGTAAAACAACTTTTGTTCAGTGGAAGATTTACTTAATCAGAAGAGATACAATAGTAACTTAGAAAATGGGCCTAACCTCCAAACATAAAGTATGACTCTATGATTTAGAAAAGAGATACTTTTTAAGTATAATGAATATTTTTTTTCAAAATTAACGGGTTAACGGGTCGTGTCGTATGACCCGTTAAATAAACGAATTGGGTTCGGGTTTGGTTTTTTGACCCGTTTTCTTAATGGGTCGTGTTCGGGTTGAGGTGATTCTAATCCGAATTCGTTTGACCCGCAACCCGAATTCGTTAACCCGACCCGATTGACAGCCCTGCTCACACATGTTGGATGCCCAAGAAAAGGGGGTCCACACTTCTCTTGCTCCATTCATATTATCTTTACAGATAACGCAAGGAAATTTCCATAGAATTGCCAAAGACAGTCCTAAAATAAGAAGACTTTTTCATAAAGGAGAGATGTGCTCAAAATTCAATTAGCAAGAGGGTCCCAGCCAACCCACTCCCTTCGGCATCCCGCTCTCTTGCTCTCTTCCAGAGGAAGCCTCTAGAAGGATCATCATCTCTCTAGTCTCACAAAGTCCAGAGCAAAGCAGAGTCCTATCCAAGAAAGAGAGATCAAAAATTAAAAAGAGATTAAGAAGAGATAGAATTAACACAAGAGGACCCACAACCCCTGGACGCCAAAGGGAGAACTCTGTCTATGAGGGACAGCCAAGATGGGGCCCACTCGGTCCATAAAATTTCAATAAAAAGTTCTCTCTTCTGATATAGAGATTAAGGACTATAGCTTATGATTTGAAATTCAAAGTTCAAAAGAGACTCAAAGGCGAAGAAGATGGAATTTGAACGAGACTTGGAAGCTAAGAAAGGATGAAAGATAAGAAAAAAAAATTCAAAAAGAAGCTTGCACGTCCGGCTCTCTCTCCATGTGATCCAGGCCCATGGTGGGGCCCCATTTCGCTCCAAAGTGCAGGCAATTCAATTCTCTCAATGCTACTCAAGCGGTCCCTACTGTGGAGAGTTTTCAAATTAGAGGTAGGTGTGCAGAGAAATCCTATAAGCTGGCTAGAAGGTTCCAAAGTTCTCTCATCCTGGTTCAAACAAGTTCAAATTTGAAACCAGGGCCGGCTCATCCACTAGGCGGATGAGGCGGTTGCCTAAGGCCCCGTAGTTGCCCAAGGCCCCATAATGAAAAAAGCTTAAAAAAATATTAAAAAATTCATTAAGTGCCTCATCGTGGAGCCCGCCCAAAGCCTTTTCATTTCCCTCTCTCCATCAGTCCATCTGAGGCCAAAATGAAAAATCAAGAACGATATGGCCTGGCTCTCTCCATTCCCCCATTTCCAACGCTTTCTCCCCTCTCTCTCTATTCTGCCAGGCACGATTGTCGATCGCGTAGAGAGACGCTCCTCTCCTCAGGCGACTTTGCCCTTCCCCATCGCTGGCTCTCTCCAATTCCAGCTTTAGCCCTAACTCTCCTCTTCTCTGCATCTTGCGATCGACTTGGGCAATGGGCACGACGATGCTGTCTTCATCCGGCGACTGGCACCCTCTCTCCCACGACCAAAGACGATCGATCCCAATCGTTGTCTCTATCATGCGATTGCAAAATACAATCGTCCTCATCTCTCTCCTACCAGGTTAGGCCCTTTCTCTGCTTTTCACTTTTCAGTTTTTGTCCTCTGCAACCAGTAGAAATGGTATTTTGGGTTTTTTGTTTTTAATCTATTTTGGGTTAAGGGGAGGGTTTGGATGGCTTCTGATTTCCATTTCCAACAGGCCCCCATCCACACCCATTTGCTCTCTTACAGTCCAGCTAGGGCTATTTTGGGATATGGGTTTTGTTAAAATTTTATTGAGAGATCATTCTGCAGATTCGATTTCACTTGGGAATTTCAAAAGTCACAATAAAAGTCTGTAGATTTGGTTTCACTTGGGAAAATCAAAAGTCACAATAAATGATTATAACTCCACAGCCAAAAAATAATGTTGCAATTCATCTATAAAAAAAAATCAGAACATAAAAACCTTCCTTTTATACCTGACGAATTTACTTCATGATTCATCTCTCTCGACTTCAATCTCTAATTTAGAATTCTAATCCCTTTTATATTTTGATCTATCTTACTCAGTTACTTGTAATCTTGTATTTGCCTTCGAGACCACTCCTATCACTGCACTTGAGGCCTCGAATATTCAATATCGAAGAAGGCAGTGAGCAGGAAAAAGGTAAAGTAACTTTGAAATCTTTCACCGTTTCACGTCTTTTAGTTTTATATTATTTTATTTTTCAGTTTTAATTTTATATTTATTTGTGTGGTAAAGAAATAGCCACATCAGTGTTATTGTACGTAGTACAGACGTTGAGACTTAAGTGATATTGTTCTTTTTTACTATAAAATATGTCTAATAGAAAATATGCATCTGGATATGAAAAGCTTAAAAAAAAAAAAAGAAGAATAGAAAAATTGATTGAATCCCAAAAAGGATCTTTAAATAAATTTATTACTAGTAATAAACAAAATATAACAACAAATTTAGGTGAAACATCTATAGATGATCGAGAAATATACCAAAAAGAACCAACTGATAACAATATAAATCAAGAAACACAACAAAAAGAATATGGAGATAATGAAACCATCCAACAAAAGAAAACTGATGATAGTGCTCAAGAATGTACTGCTACAGTTATTGTTAGAGAATTTGTGAAAAGCGTAGAAGAAAATAAAAATATTGAAGATATATCTGATTCTATTCCTTCAAATATTTATGACCCTGCTCAATGGAAACATGTTGATACAAAATTAAGAGATTTATTAGTAGAGAAAGGTCCAATTAGATATAGCAATATAAATTTTCCTAAGGATGAAAACTCTAGACATTTTTCTACTGCATATTATATACGAAACTTGTCAAATGGGGAGAAACATGATAGAAAATGGCTAGTGTATTCAAAAGACTTGAGTAGAGTATTTTGCTTTTGTTGTAAGTTGTTTAATTCAAAGCCTAATATAAGTCAACTAACTAATGAAGGAACTGATGACTGGAAAAATCTTAGTGTTAAACTTAAAAAACATGAAACAACCAATGAACATATTACTAACATGACTGCTTGGCTTGATTTAGAAATGAGATTATTAAAAAATAAAACAATTGACAAAAAAGTCCAAGAACAAATTAATAAAGAAAAAGATCATTGGACAAAAGTATTACTAAGAATTATTGCTGTAGTAAAAACCCTTGGTAAAAATAATTTACCATTTCGAGGACAAAATGAAAAGATTTACCAAGAAAATAATGGGAATTTTTTAAGTTTGATTGAGATGATTTCTGAATTTGATCCAGTAATGCAAGAACACATTCGACGTATTCAAGATGGTGAAATTCATAATCATTATCTTGGGCATAATATACAAAATGAATTAATACACTTGCTAGGAGCTGAAATTAAAAATCATATTATTAAAAAATCAATGAAGCAAAATATTTTTCAATTATACTTGATTGTACCCAAGATGCAAGTCATCAAGAACAAATGTCTCTTGTACTAAGATGTGTTAATATTTCAACAAACCCAATAAAAATAGAAGAATAATTTTTAGAATTTATTAAAGTAGATGATACTACTGGAAAAGGCATTTTCAATGAATTATTAGATGTAAAAAAAAATCTTGAACTTGATATTAATAATGTTCAAGGACAAGGTTATGATAATGGGTCTAATATGAAAGGCAAAGAGCAAGGGGTGCAAAGAAGATTGCTTGATATAAAACCCAAAGCATTTTACACGCCATGTGGTTGTCATAATCTTAATCTTGTTATATGTGACATGGCTAATTCTTGTCCTAAAGCTATTTCATTTTTTGGAATAGTCCAACGTATTTATTCTTTATTTTCTTCATCAACAAAACGATGGAAAATTTTACAAGATAACTTGCCGATTCTAACTCTAAAACCACTCTCACAAACACGTTGGGAAAGTCGAATTGAAAGTATCAAAGCAATAAAATTTCAAACTCCACAAATAAGAGAAGCTTTATTGCAACTAGCAAAAACGACTGAAGATCCCAAAACAAAAGGTGAAGCTAATTGTTTAGTTGCATATGAAATTGAGAACTTTGAATTCATATTAGGCATGACTATATGGTATGATATATTATTTGCGGTTAATACTGTAAGTAAAAGTATGCAATCCAAATATATGCATATATTTGTTGCCATTGATCAATTAAAAGGTCTTATTTCTTTTTTTCAAAATTATAGAGAAAATGGATTTAAATCTGCCATGATTTCATCAAAAGAGATTGCAATTAGAATGGAAATAGAACCTGTATTTAGAGAAAAACGAATAATTCATAGAAAAAAACAGTTTGATGAAAATGCCAACAAAGAAACAACACAATCTGCTGAAGAATCTTTTAGAATTAATTATTTCTTATTTATAGTAGATCAAGCAATTTCTTCAATTCAAAATAGGTTTGAACAATTTCAAATATATGAAAATATTTTTGGTTTTTTATTTAATTCCAAAAAACTAAAATCACTTGACGATGCTAGTTTGCAAAAAAAAAAAAAAAATGTCATAGTCTTTAAAACTTTTTGAAAAATGATATTGATGGTTTAGATTTATTTTCTGAACTAAAAGTTTTAAAAGAATTTTTACCAATAGAGGAAAGCACTCCAATTGATATTTTAAATTATATAAAAAGACTTGATTCTTTTCCAAATGCATATATTGCTTATAGAATCTTATTGACAATACCTATTACTGTTGCTTCTGCAGAAAGAAGTTTTTCAAAATTGAAATTGATAAATTCTTATCTAAGATCAACAATGTCTCAGGAAAGATTAAATGGATTAGCCATATTATCAATTGAGAAAAAGATATTAGAAGAACTAGAATATAAAGATTTAATTAGTAATTTTGCATCTAAAAAAGCAAGAAGAATAATTTTTAAATAAAAATAGTTAGAAATAACTTAATTTAGTTTGATATAAGTAAATGCCCCCATTTTAACTTCTCGCCTTAGGCCTCAAAATCTTTTGAGCCGCCCCTGTTTGAAACAAACACTCTCTTAGAGAGATAATTGTAATCAAAGAAGGAGTTCCAAAGAGAGACAAATTATGGCTGGAAAAACTATAAAACACCGTGTAGGGCACGTCCAACTCTATGTAGAAATAAACCCCCCCTCTAGCCCTCGTACACCACACGCCCATCCCATCTCTCTCTCTTGCATAAGCTAGAGAAGGCTTCTTCATCCTAGCATGTGTATGTCTAGTTTTCAATATATTTGTCTATTGTAAAGAACATCTATGCTAGTAAAATACATATATTCTTTTGATTATTTCTGTCTTTTAACTTGTATGTTATTGGATTCTAATTTTATTTGTCTTTTCAAAAGGGGCTAATTAGGTTTTGCTTAGGGTAAGGTTAGTAGAAGGTGCCCTTGGTACGAATTACATAGCTTAGTAACCTCCAACGTGTGGGCTAGGACTTGATCCCTGAGCATGAACGAGAGGCAATATGCAAGTTAAGAAACCAAAGCGAATTTTTGTGGACCCAGTAATGTTTATGAGGAGTACCTTGAAACCCCGGGCAATTTGCACACTAATTTAGGGCTCAATATTGGCTGGACGACCAAGTTATAGGACAAACCTTAAATGGTAATCTTAGCAAATTTTTGCCCAAGTTGGAGAAAAGTAGAAAGAATATTGGATTCACAACATTTATTTTTCAATATGCTTCACCGCGCATTTATTTTTCAGTATGCTTCACCGCATTTAAATTCTTTCAAATTTGACACTAATCATAGATTTTCTATGTTTGATCCATCTTAGTTTTGTAAGACCCCGACCCGAGTGACATCGAGTAGTACTAATTAAGTTGTGTGTTAGTCTTAAGCTTGATTAGTGAATTTTGGTTAAGTTGAGATTAATTAGAATAGTTTTTGATATAGTTTTGGGGAATTTTGAGTGCAGTCGTGATTTGCGGGACCCTTTGGGAGTTCCTTTTATGACTTTGCGTATACTTGGGAAATTATCCGAGATTTCAATGATTTATATTTTAACCCCATTTTACTCATCTCGTTAATCTCTACAACTTTCATATTGATCTCGTTCCCGTTCGAAACCCCGAAACCCGACTTTCTTAGTACTGAGGGCAAAATAGTCTTTTTACACTAAATCTGTACCCAAAAATTTGATATCCCTGAAACCAGCGAAACATATACTTTTTGAAAACTAGATATTTCAGTGATCATTTTTCTCTTTTTCGTCGAATTCATTCGAAGTCCCAAAAACCATGATTTCAGTCCACAAAGATTTCAAGTGGTGGAGCCCACTCTTGACTTGTATATAAACATGACTCTTCTTCTTCTTTTCCCTCCTCCTCTTTCCTGCACAAAAGCCTCACCCATCTAGGGTTTTCCTCTTTCTTTTTTCCTTCTCACTCTTTCATCTCCCAAACCTCTATCAATCTTGCACCAATAGCTAAACGGAGATCACCATTCTCTTCCTCTCCACTAAAGCTTTTTCTTGATATCATTTTGAGAGAAAACCTTCCATTTCAAGACTCTCTTTGAGCCCACCTTGTCTATTTGAAGGACCTACAAGTAAGCTTCCTCCCTAATCTCTTAGATTTGTGTTCCTCTAACCTTAAAGAAGTTTAATCTTCATTATTGTAAGCTTTTCCTCCTTGTTCCTTGTTTTGACCCATTTAGGGTTTGTTTTGGGGGATTTTTGTGTGTAGCTTGTGATCTTGGCTTGGAGAAGTGTTTAGAGCATGTTTTGGCTTAGTTTGGATCTAAGGTAAGTGGATGATTTGATATTTTGAGCTTTGAATGGTCTTTATTAGAAGTATGATGATTTATTATTCATTTTTTACTTGCATTGATTTTTGAAATAAATGCACTTATGAGTCTTGATGGTTTGTTAAACTCTTAGGAAAGGTAGCATTTATAACCTTTCATTTAATGCTTGTTTTTTACTCAATTGAATGTTAGTGATTGTTAAATTTCTTCTCTCATTTGTGGTTAAATGTGGTTGAGAAGGAGGTGGATGGATGGTTGTTTATGGAGGATTGAATGGTATTTTGAATAATGTTTGAAAGTAGCTTGAGCCTCTTAACTTGACGGAGAAATGGGGCTCAAAAGAGACTCGTAAAAGGAGAAAAAGAAGAGAAGCATAACTGTCCCGGAACTAGTTTCAGTTTCTGGACAGTTCGCTCGAGCGAACTTGACAGGTCGCTCGAGCGACCTATCCAAGAAAGGGTTTTGTTCCTTCTAGAGGGCAGTCCGCTCGAGCGAACCTTACTTCGCTCGAGCGAACCCTCCAAGAACTCATTCCAGAGAATGCTTAGTTCGAGCGAAGTGAAATTTCGCTCGAGCCAATCTGAATTGGACGAGTTCGCTCGAGCGAACCTTAACTCGCTCGAGCAAACCCTTCCAAAAAGCCATTCCAGAGACCACTTCGCTCGAGCGAACCTCTGGTCTGCTCGAGCGAATTCATGACCTGGTATAGAGGCATTATATTACTATGATTTCATTCCAATGGTAAGGAAAAGTTGGATAAATGTCAAATTTGGACTTGTGACCATTCATGGGATAGTGTGTGAAAAGACTAAATTGACTCAATCTGGGGCCTATGACCAAAGAAAGGGCGGAAAAAGGGTCATTTTTAAAGTGGGATTTCCCTTTATGTGTATAGGGGAAATGCTCTTATGAGAGCAATTCTCACACTACTATAATAGTAAGGGGTTGAGACTGTCATATTGTGAAATCCCGACCCGAGAGACCACGATTAGTGTTATTGAGCTATGTTTTAGCTCTAAGTGTGTTTAGTGGACTTTGGTTAAGTTGGGAATAGAATAGCCATTTTTTATAGCTTTAGGGAATTTCGAGTGCCTTTGTGATTAGTGGGGCCCTTTGGGAGTTCCTTTTATGACATTGTGTTTACTTGGGGGATTATCCGAAATTTCTATGATTGGTGTTTTTATCATGTTTTACTCATCTTGTTAACCTCTACAACTTTCATGTTGATCCCGTTTCCATTCGAAATCTCGAAACCCGACTTTCCTTGTATTGAGGGCAAAACAGTCTTGTTGCACTAAACCTGTACCCAACATTTGATATTCCCAAAACCCTCGAAACATATACTTCTTGGAAACTAGAAATTTCGACGATCATTTCTTCCTTCTTCGTCAATTTCATCCGAGGTCCCGATAGCCATGATTTCAGCCCCACAAAAATTCTTAGGGGTGGAGCCCACTCCCAATTGCTTTATAAGAGAGCTTTTCCTTCTCTTTTACATTTTTCCAGCTTAAGCAACTCTTGTCTAGGGTTTACTCCCTCTCTCTTCTTCTTCTTGCTTTCCATCACTCAATCTCCCACCAAATTTGCACCAACATCAAAATGGATTCCACCATTCTCTTCCTCTCCTTGAAAGCTTCATCTTGATACCATTTTTGGAGAAAACCTCCATTTTCAAGATCCTCATTGAGCTTGTCTTGCCCATTTGGAGAACCTACAAGTAAACAATCCCCTCCATCTTCGAGATTTGTATTCTTATGACTCTAAAGGAGCTTCACCTTCATTATTGGAAGCTCCCTCTTTCTATTTCCTTGTTTTGACCCTTTTAGGGTTTGTATTTGGGGGTTTTGTGGTGTTGTAGGTGATCTTTGAGCAAAACTTGATTTGTTGCTTGATTTCCTTATTAGAGACCCAAGGCAAGTGGATGATTAGATATTTTGAGCTTTGAATGGTTTTCATGAAATGCATTGATGATTTCACCATCTCTTCTATGCTTTTATTGACTTACATTGATTTGAAATAAATGCACATTAATGAACCTTGCTAGCTTATTTAATGTCTTGAAATATTTGTTTATAGCATTCATTTACCTCTTGTAAATAGCTCAATGGATGTTTGTGAATGGTGGTTTCATTGTTCCTTTTTCTCTCTCTTATGGTTGAATGGGGTGAAGGAAGGGTTGATTGGATGAATACTTATAGGAGTATTGGAGAAGTGTTAAATGATGATTTTGAGGAGCATTTTTAGCTCATTTTATTGCAAGAAGATGAATGGGAATGAAGGGAAATTGTTTGAGGGAGAAATGGGCTCAAATTTGGACACGGTGGGGATTTTCTACACTTGGCGGTCAGCTAGTGGTCACCTGTTGGCTAGCCGCTGGTCACGATGACCGAACTATTGCGGTCACTTTTCCAGAGAGCATGATTTCTCCCAGATGGCGCGGTCAGCCTCACGATTAGCCAGCGGCTAACCGCCGAACCCATCAGTGGCTAACCCCCAGATAACCGATGCCATTTCGGTTACTTTTCTAGTAGCTAACCAGAAATCTGCGGTCATCCTCGCGGTTAGCCGTTGGCTAACCGCTAAACCCATCGGCGGCTAACCGCCAGCTAACCGAAATTTACATAGAAACTTTGAAATGAAGGGAAACAAAGAGGTTCTGTCCCAATCATTTGTGCACCCTTTTAGAGAATGATGGGGACTATTCAACTAGAGATATGTATGGAGTCCGTTTGAGAAAGAATCCAGAACACAAAGATTCATTTGAAGCCTTAAGAAAATCCTAAGGTGTATAAGGAGCCCGGAATGCTTTCAAAACTGAAAGAGTGCCAAGGGTATACTTAAATTGACATACGGGACCCCTATTCACCTCAGACTAGTTTTGAATCCCGATACTTGTCCCGTAATTTCAAAAGATCAATTGTGTTTTCGGACATCCCAAATTGTTACATATATTCCCGAAAGTATTGAAACTGTATTTTAGCATTTTGCTAGCCCGTTTATACATGCCCGAATAAAGTGATACTTGTGCCTTTGAGCGTCCCGTCTCGCCCGTTTACATACGTGCACTTGATATGTTTTATACATGTTTTGATTTGTCATTTGACCTATGAGTCGACACCACTAAGCTTGGATTATCTTGTCGGTTTGATCCACCGAGTTGGAGATCCCCCTCCTGTCCTGCTAGCTGCAGTTTGGATCCCGCTACCCGATTATTACTGTGGTCTTGTCCCGATGCCGCAGATTGCTACTGTGGTTCCCGATGCCCGGTTCGCTATCGTGGTCATATCCCATATTATTATGTATATATATATGTTACTTATGTTGCATTTCCTCACGTCAGTGACTGAGGTCAACATCCCGATATGCTCATGTCACTTCAGTGATAAAGGACTTATCTTTGTGTGGTTGCCATCTTGCTTGTTTCCTGATTCCTTGAACACCTTTATATGCTTTTACAAATGTTTTAAATGAACACTTGATTTGCCAGATCTCTATGTTTACACATGCTTTAAATGAATACCCGATTTGTCAAATATTCATGCTTTTTTAGGTTTTGAAATTGGATACATGTTTTGTCAGAGATCCATGTTTTACACCCGCTTTACATAAATACAAGATTCGTCAGATTTCCATGATTTTTCACCCGTTTTAATTATATGCAGCATTTGATCTGATAACATGATTTATCACATGTTTTACTTTTCTGTACATTTATTGTCTTTTTACCCACCTGCCAAACCGTTATGTCTGACCCACTATTTTGGTACTCAGGTTCAGTTTTCCTCGCCCCGAGCTGAGAGCGTTTGTTGGCTGTGGAGCCTTGAGTTTGCAGGTTGTTTTGTCGGCTATGTCATGTAGACATTGTGCTTGACATTGGAGCTATGACACATTTGGGTAGTGGTTACTAGTTGTTATTGTATGGCTTCTCTTAGCCTACTCTTGAGATTGTTAATTAATGTACATTGATAACTTGTAATTTGAACTTATATGGGAATGTAATATCCTGTTACTGTCAGCTCTGTACTTTATTGTGTTGATTTATTCCAGTTTGATATGGTTCTTGATATAATAGCTTTATGCTAGCGGCTGAGTGTGATGCGGAATCCGATGGCCACGGACTTCGGGTCGCAATCCCTTTAAAGCTTCCGCCAAATATTCAGAGTGTGTTGAAATTTGTGACCCTCATACACGCGGATCTTGGGAGAAATATAATTATTACTTACCTCCCAATTCACGTCTCCGAGGTCGGCCCGCTGTTAGGGTCCGGGTTTGGGGTCGTGACACATTTAAATTGTAGGCATTTACCAACAACTTAAACATGAGAGTCCCCACCCCTTACTCTCATAGTAGTGTAAGAGTTACACTCATAGGAGCATTTTCATATATATATATATACATATATATAAAGGGAGATGCTCCTATCAGAGCATCTCTCAACTTTTTATGAGAGATGTGATGGCCCCCACCCTAACTCCCATAGTAAAGTGAGAGATGCTCTCATAGGAGCATCTCCCATATATATATATATATATATAGCGAGAGAGAGAGAGAGAGAGAGAGAGAGAGAGGAGGGCTACAAAACGCCCAGGGCATAGTGTAAAGAAAAACGCCCAGGGCGATGTGTAAAGCAAAATGCCCCTACTCACGAACGAATGAGATTTTGTTATTCTTTGCGATTGGACTTATCATAAATGAATGCAAGAGAATCTTCAATGGCTTCCACGATTTTCAACTAATTTTTCTTTCCTATCCTTATCTAGTTACATGGCTCATCCTCACATTCTCCTTTTTTTCCTCTCTCTCCAACGAATTTGATTTACTTCCTTCTTTTTAGGGTATTCAATATGAAGACGACTTTTAAAATCCAAGTATAGGTCTCACTTATGCTACAACTCCACCGCCGGTAGGCTTCATTTTGTTCCCAGGCATCAAAGTCTGGTCAAACGTCATTGGAATGACCTGAAATTCGACATGTGGCCTTTTGGAAGCGTGTAGAAGCCACCCGTGTGCTCTGTTTGATGAGTGACGACCTCGGTGGTTCTCGCAGCGGATAGGCTTGATTTTGCTGCTCGAGTGTTGATGGAAGGTCAAACGTTGTCGGTTTGATTTGAGATTTGATATGAAGCCTTTTGGAGGTATTTTGAGACCATCCATAGGCTCTGATCGAAGATTTGACGTCTTCGACACTGTCGCCGCCAAGAGCGCCTGTTCAGCTGCCGGAGGAGTGAAGTTAGACCAAATGATGCTGGAATGGCCTGAAACTTCAAGTGTATCCTCCTTTTGGTTGTTTTAAAGAATCTTGTAGTTTTTGTTTGAATTTGACAAGATCTGATGCTTGAAGCGGCATTCGCCTATTTGTGGTAGGATGCAGCTCCATGTGGCCTTTTGATGTCGAGAATGTGTAAAGAGACAAAGTGACATTTTTGGTGTCAACATTATTTGGTTAACCGACAGTGAACCATAGTTTGAAAAATACAACCATTACAAATATGACCGTTGAGTTCGGTTAACCGAATCCAAAATTCAGTCACCGACCAGAGAGCCATTAGAGAACTTCTTGATATAAAGATGAGCCTTTTCTTGGATTTGAACTAACACTTTTGAGGAATCTTTGAAGAGCAATTGGACCAAGGATTGGGAAGCAAGCTAAAAAAGCTAGTGTGTCATTTGGAAAGCAAAACCTTGGACTCATGACTTAAATATCTTAGTAAGCTTTGTTTTCAACATCATATGTTTCATGCTTTGTTTAAATGATTGGTAAATCAATTTTAGCATTCTAACTATGATTTGTTGAATCCATTACATATATTTAATCTTTTATTTACTTTGTTTTGGATTCTTCACTTTGAATCAAACCAAGTTTGTTTTCTATTTTATAAATCATGCTTTGCCAACATCCTTGATTTTATTTGTTGCATGATCTTCACACTTGGTTGAATCTCTAGCTAGTTGTTTTCATTCCATGAACACATAGGCAAACTAATTTGTTTTTAAAACAACTATGCTTATGCATGACATGTTTTTGAAATTTCAATACAACGTGCATAACTTGATAAATCATATCTTTACAAGTTGTTTATCTAAAGAACATGTGATTAGCATTTTCATTTCAATCAAAACAATTGTGTTTTAAACCTACAAAAGCTTTAAGCTTATAATCATTGAGCTGTTATTTAAAAACTTGATTACAGTTCTCATACATAGACATAGAGCATTCATCTTTGCATTCATATACTGTATATCTTAAATAGATTTACACTTTCATATCTGCCTATTAAAGGAGCATTGTAATTGAGCTTAAATTTGTATCTCTTCAATTGTTATGTAGACACTTCTTTAAGACAACCAATCTTAGTGTTATAGGTTAGCCTTAGAAAGCATAGGTGTTAAGGTTAGGGGTGAACCATGCATAAAACCCATAGAGGTTATTGCTTAGCCTTGGAAAGCATATTGTAAAGGTTATTGCTTAGCCTATTGAAAATCATAGATAGTAGAAATCCGGTAGGATGTAGAATTACAAGCCGGTAGTGAATATAGGCATTGAGGCCTAACCACTATAAATCTTCGTGTGATGGTGTTTGATTTGTGGTAATTATTTTTGTTAGCTTTCACACTTAGTTTTATAATCATCAATAGTAACTAATTGATTTAAAGAAATTAAAAATTTGGCAAAAATGGTCACTAATTCGAAGCTCACCCTATTCAAACCACCCCTGATCCCGAACTTTCATATGTTCCCTTTCGACTCTCCAAATACCTATTTAGCACCATTCTTAATATAGTTAGAAATTTGATTCCACATCGTTGTAGTTCCTTCTTCAAAATTTCATTCTCCCTAATGAATCACTTTATCCCTAAATACTATCACTATTTCCCCTTTTAAGTTCCTACAACTTATTTTAGAATACATTTTATTTAGTACCCCTCTCTTTCTACTTCTAAAGATAATATCTAAATCTACTAGCCTATGGTGCATGGTCAAACTCCCTCCTAGAATAACCTTACAATCCAATCAGTCATGTTTTCTGACTAGAAAAAGTTCTATCTGGCTTCTGGTAGCTCCCCTATTATAAGTAATGAGATACTCCTCTATCTTTCTAAATCAAGTGTTTGAAATTATAAGGTTAAATGCTAATGCAAAGTTCAAGATAGTGTCTCCGCACTCATTCTTTTCTCCAAATCCCCGTCCTCCATGCAATCTCTTATTTCTTCATTATCCTTTTCTACGTGCCCATTTAACTCCCTCACCTAGGAAAACCCTTTTACCAGTTGGAATCTCACGTAGTAAAGTATCCATCTCCTCCCAAAATTGGCTCTTGACACTTTCATTTAATCCTGCTTGAGGAGCACATGCACTAGTGATATGAATTATATCTTCCTCTAACACTAGGTTAATTCTTATAATTCTATCACCCAATCTCTTTACTCCTATAGTTTCCTCTTTCAAACCCTTATGTACAGTTATACCCACTTCATTTCTTGTGCTGTTCTTCCATGCATAAAGAGTTTATAACCATCAATGAGCTCCTTAGCTTTACCCCCCCTTCCACTTTGTCTCCTGCAGATAGACTACACTAACTATTCTTTTTTCCATTACCTCGACTAACTCCATGCTCTTGCATGTCAAGGTCCCTATATTCCAAGTAGTAAGTCGAATCTTCATCTTCTTCTGCTACTAGACTAACTTCTTTAGCCTCACTCATCCAAAATGGTGTAGTAGCCATTGCTTACTTTCCACTACAATTGGGTGACGCTGCAATGCGTCGCTTAAAGTAGAGAACACCCTAGATGATCTCGGAATACTATAATCTCGGAATTCATGTTTGGGTTGTGATAAGATTTTACGTTCTGTCAACCTACCTAATGCAACCCTCTTCCTTTACCCAGGCTTGGGCCCGGCAATAAAAAAAAAAAAAAAAAAAACTAGCAAAGTTATATTGGATCTATCCCTCACCATGTTATGGCGAAGGAGAACTTAGTGGGGCCAACTTTATGATCCATCCGAACTATCCATACATATGGGAACCCTTGAATTATATTTTAAAAAAAAGGTGTGATATTTAGGGTAGTTTGAACTTCATGAAAATTAAATTGTCACATCATACACTACACATTGATCAAACTTTTAGAAAACTAAGTGTTTGATTTTTATTTTTATTTTCAAAAGCATATTTCTCACTACTTTATCTTGTTTTTCCTTTGTTGTTCTTAAAATCTTCTTCTCAGTTACTTAGAAATGAATCCATTCATGTGTGATTGTTCTCTTCTTTTATGGATTTCTTGGAAAAGTCTTGTGATTACTCATCTTTTATCTCATATGATAGATACATGGCTTATGATTCCTATTTTGAGTAGTTGTTTTGAAGATGGATTTTGCATTGAATGTTTTTGTGTGTAGAGATGTGCGATTGGTTTTGGGAAGAAGATGGGATGTTGTGTAGGGGGAGATGTGCATTGTTGAAAAGAGATGATTTTTTGACAATTATGTACAAAAAGGGGGAGAATGGCTTGAATGTGTGGTTTGGCTTTATTTTATGGCTTTATCTTATGATTGTCTTGGTTATTTGTATTGTTAACATGATCTATGCCAAGTGTGTTTTATTTTTACAGGATTGGCTTTTAGGTTATCTAGTTTCCTCATTTGATGTTTCTTCATATCTTTTGTCATTTTGGGTCTTGAAGGGTAGATTGTATATTTTAGGAAGTTTTGTCTATGAATTGCCAAACGGGGATATTGTAAAGTTTTGAGTGTTGGCATAATTCATGGGATTGGACAAAAACTTGGGTTTGCTCTATGTATTTTTCCTTTTTCTAGTATGGACTGAAAATTTCCTCACCAAGAATGTTTTCAGATTGCAAGTTTTTTGAAGACTGTAAATGGACGCTAGAACGTCCCCTGTTTACGTTTAAACGGACCATGTGAGAGGAGATTGCAAGCCAAAAACCCGAGAGCCTCCTATTCGAACGTTCTGAAGCAGCGTTCAAACGTTCTTGTTGACAGCCTTCTTAGGCCAAAAACCCAAGAACCTCAGAGTTTGAACGTTCTAAACCAATGTTTGAACGTTCCTATTGACAACCTTCTCAAGATAAAAACCCGATAGCATCGGAAATTGAACGTTCTGAAGCAGCGTTTGAACGTTCCTGTTGACATCCTTCTCAAGCCAAATTCTAAAGAACTCTAGAGTTCGAACGCTCAGCAGCTGCGTTCGAATGTTGTTTTTCAAAGTCTTCCAAGCCAAATTCCAAAGAGCTCCAGAGTTTGAACGCTCAGCAATTGCGATCGAATGTTACTGTTCAGCATTCCAAGCCATTTTCCAGATAGCGTCAGTGTTCGAACGATTAGTGGGCACGTTCGAACGTTCGTAGTGCTGAAGAGCTTATGAGTTGTTTCGAGTGTTCGTAACTGTTTCCATTTTGGATAAACCCTAGTGGTACAACTATATAATGATCGTTATGTTTTGCCCTAATTGCCTCTCTTAGACATTCCAAGGACGGCTGCAGACATTTGGAGAGAGTTTTTCATTCTCTAGAGAGATTCATTCCTTTTGCACTAAGATTTCCTTCTCTAGAGTTCATATCTTCCATTATTTCATTCTCTAGTGAGATTCATTCCTTTTGCACTGAGATTTCCATCTCTAGAGTTCATATCTTCCATTCTTTGTCTTGTTCCCATCTAAGAGTGGCTTTGAGGTTGAAGATGAACATCGAGTGGCCGGCATGAGGTTTTGCAGTCCTTAGGTTGAGATCCAACTGGAGAATGGTTGTAACTTCTCTTGTAATCTTCTAATTCTTATTATTTGATTATCTTCCTAGACTAGGTTCCAAGTCCCTTGTTTCTTTTTCTTTTTTTTTTTTTTTTTCCTGAGTTTGGATTTTTCCACGTATATCGTTGTCTCTCTCGAGGTGATTGTTTGTTGATTTTTTTATTGTTGATTGTGTTGTTTGAATTACATATTAGAAATCTGATTTGGGACCTTAAACCTTAAATTGGGTTTTCAAACCTTCAAAATTTATTTAAAAAATGAGCGCCTTAACAACATAATTCAAATGTTTTTATGCCCAAAAAATATTAAAAAAAGTAAAGACCTATTTGACAGTTTTGAACAGAATTGAGTTCCTAAGTACTCATTGTAAAATGGATTTCGAAAAAAGAATAATATAAAAGAGGCACGAATAAAAGATGTATGAAAGGAACCGGACCTTTTAAGATCTTGTTTACCAAGTGATGTCTAGCTACTAATTTTTATTATTTTGTTTTTCAATTTATTTTTTTTAAAAAAAAAAAAAACCTCTCCCATCCAAAAAAGAAACCGCCCATCATCAGCTAATCCATTTGAGTCTCCATTGAAATCATATGAATATGGGAAACCAAAATAACATCGAAGTTCCTGCTCACTTCTTAATTGGCAAACCCATCTCTCTTAATTCAAATGAGAGATTATTTGACGGCCATTCATTCATAATTACATTTGGTCACTCAATTTAACAACTCTTAGTCTCTTAGGTATACTTTTTTTTTTTTTTTAATACTTGGGAATTTAATTCCATTAAGCAAACAAACCATAGACTATTTTAGACTATCAAGTTAATTAAAGGGGGATTCGGCGATGGGTCCCTGAACATTCCACTTTATTGCCTTAGATCCACAATCTTTTCTCATAGTGTGATAGGTCCTTTTTCCAAATTTGAAAACCTAAAATATCTAATTTAGCATTTCTTCAAATCATATCCCATGATTAGTGGGATAAGCCATTAATAATTGTCAACTACCATTTAATTAGCAATGATTAATAAAATCTCACTAATGAGATTTTCAAATAAATTTCAAAAACCGGAAATAAATTTCAAATAAACTTCTAAAAATGAAATAAATTTAAAAAATGCAAATAAGTTTCAAAAAAACGCAAATAAATTTCAAAAACTGAAATGAATTTAAAAAACACAAATAAATTTCAAAAGAATGCAAATAAATTTCAAAAAATAAAATAAAATTCAAAAAAAGCAATAAATTTCAAAAGAACATAGATAAATTTAAAAAGACGCAAATAAATTTCAAAAGATCCAAATAAATTTCTAGAAAATGTAAATAAATTTTCAAAGAGGTTAAATAAATTTCAAAAGATCCAAATAAAATTCAAAAAATATAAATAAATTTGAAAAGAAGCAAATAAATTTCGAAATACAAAATAAATTAAAAAACGCAAGTAAATTTTCGAAAAAAACTTAGATAGATTTGCCAAAAAACTCAGTTAAATTTGTAAAAAACATATAAAGATTTATTTAAAAACTCAGTTAATTTTTCCAAAATGGAGATAAATTTATCAAAAACTCAGATAAATTTGCCAAAAACTCAGATAGATTTGTTCAGAATTCAAATAAATTTGCTAAAAACTCAGCTAAATTTGTCCAGAACTCAGATAAATTTATTCCAGAACTCAGATAAATTTGTGCAAAAATCAAAAGAATTTGAAAAAAAACTCAAAACTCTGATAAACTTGATAAAAACTTAGATAAATTTGACAAATCAGTGGAGGACGGAGGAGATCAGATCAATGGAGCACGGAAGAGATCAGATCAGATCTTGACAAGGCTACATCACAGATCTACTGCTGATTATGAGATCGGTTGGGCACATGCAAGTCGAGAAGAGGGGTCTCATTCTGGGTCGGGTCAGACCTAACCCGAACTTGACACTGGCCTGGGACTGGCCCAATTGCTCTTCTTCTTTCTTCTGCTTCTGCAAGAGAGACAACCGCCCTTCTTGCTTCTTCTCTCTTCTCTTCTGCATTTTGTTGTTGCTGCTCCAATGATCTCACAGCAATTGCAACAGGAATTGTAAGGCCGCCCTGCTGCCTTTCTTCTCAGATTGGAGGTGGCATACAAAACAAGACATACAAATTCATAAAAAAAACATCAAAACACACATCACAAAAACACCCAAAAACCATCGCATGAATTAAAAAAAAAAAAAAAAAGCTTAGAACGTGAGATTGGAGAGAGATGGGTGTGAGATAATGAATGTTGAAAGATCTAAAAGAAAAATCTGATAGATAGAAAGAGACCCACCTCGTAGGCTTCTGAGATTTGCTTGAATTTGGCTTCTGCTTTTTTCTTGTTGTTGAGGTTCTTGTCTAGGTGCCATTTCATGGCGAGCTTGCGATAGGCCTTTTTAAGATCATCTTCGTTGGCGTTTTTATCTACTTGCAGGATTTTGTAGTAATCCACGGCCATGTTGGAGATGGACGGTTTCATCTTAGGGACGCCGCCGGATATAGACACCTCGTCTTCTTCTTTGGCACCGTCCAATCTGCAACCTGGTATTGCAATCTAGCGATAGAAACCCGGTCCTCTTCTCCAGTCAGATCTCTGGTAACACAAACGGAGAGGGATAATGCAAAATGAAAAAGAGGGATAATCCAAGATTTGAAATTTGAAATTTTAAAATTTTTATGCCTAAAATGGTTGAAAGGGTAAATCAGTCATGAAAATTGTATGCAGGGACCTCTCGCCGAAATATGTCCAGCTGCTTGGACTACAGGCCTTAGAGGAAAAGTTGATGGACTGGAGGCCTTACAAGTACTATATGAGGGACCTTTCGCTAATTATCTCTTAATTAAATCCTTCCCCTTACAACTATTAAAATATATGAAGTTTGGGTGATTTGATGTGATCATGGACTAGACCGGCCTGAGTCCAATCAAGTGGGCTACCATACCCTTTCACACACAAATATAAAACTCAACCAGATAGCTTTAGGTAGTAAGTACTAGAAGACATCTTTTTTTTTAATAAAAACATGATTCTCCCGACCTCAGGCTTAATCTTTTTCAGGTGGGTCAGGCTTCGGCCAAGCACTTATGTCCCAAGTCTGACTAGGGTCGAGCTTAGCCCAATGGTCTAAAAAACTGGTTGGGACTGGACATTGCACGGCCCGCGCCTACCGAGGTCATGAACACCCTTATTACCAATCTTTCGTACTTAAATTTTGAGCACCAAAATCTCACATAATCTAGGCTCTCCATGTATAATAGATTTTTTTTTTTTTTTCTCTTCCTACTCTACCTAATGATATTTAAGTTCATTTAGTCTCTTTTTTTTTTTTTTAAATTCAACATAATCTTTCTCATCATCTAAACAACGAGCCTTCAAATCCATTAGGTATTTGGCATCTATTTTTATGTCTTTTTCATTATTTGATTCAGTTTAGTATAGTAAACTTTTGTTTTTTAATCTAATTTATTATTGTATGATCTAACTTTCTAGATTTTTTAAGGTTTTTTTTTTTTTTTTAGATTGGGATTAGGGTTTTTATTGGAGATATGATTTTTTATTTAAAATATTTGGAATTCTTATAGATTTCTAAATAGGTATTTCGAATTTATTGTTAGGAATTTATGAATTTCTAATTAGAGAATTCAATTTGGGGTCACAGAATTTTAGAATTGAAAATATCTTGATGTTGGGGTTAGGGATTCTATATTTCTGATTAGTGATTTCCAATAAAGGTTAGTGGTTTTTGAAATTGGGAATGTGGATTTTTCAGTTATGATTAGGAATTCGAATTTGAGGTTAGATATTAATGGAATTGAAAATATTTTTATTTTGAGGTTAGGTTAAGGGTTTGTGAAATTCAAAATACGAATTCCAAATCTGCAATTAGTGTTTTTTGGGATTGGAAAAAGGTTTTTTCAATTGGTAATGTTGGACTTATTTTAAAAATGGTATAATTGAGTATATTTTTATAATCTCTTTTCTATCTAAAAATAAATGGAAAGTAAAAAAAAAAAAATGTATTTTCTTGTGTTTATGTTAATTTTAATTTAAAATCTCATTTACAAAATTATAAATTTTAGCACATTTGTAAATCTATTTTTTTATCTAAAACTTAATGAAAACTCTATTTTGTAATTGTAACACATGGTGATAGCATCCTAAACATAAGCATATTAATTGATCCAAATAGTGGAACTCTTGGACTAGGCCAGCCTGAGCAAAACTAGGGATTAATTTGCTTTGAGCTAGGCTTTAGACTTAGGTTTTGATACACAGGCCAAAACTGAAATTATCTATAGCAAACATGTAGATGGTTATGATACCCTTTCACCATATTATATTTATATATTAAAGCAAAGGGGGAGGTGGGTTGTGGGGGGTACCACCTCATCCCTGAAAATTCTCTCCTTTGAGATAAATACAAAAGAAAAAAAAAAAAAAAAGAGGAAAAGAGGGAGGGATCAACTGATTTCACGTGAGAGGAGAGTCCACTAAGATCTGGGAATGAGAGCCCCAGATCCTGGAAACTCTTCCCTCCCCCCATAACGAGCAGAAACCCTCACACTTATCCTCGCCATCTCCTTCTTCACCACATCCCATCTCCACTCCTTGTCTCCTTGCACAAAACCTCTCCCATCTCCATCCTCTCTTCTCCATCTCCAAGCCCAACGCCTCGGATCCCTTTCGTCTCCGGAACTAGTGCCGCTCCATCTCATCGCACGCAGAGAGCTCGCTAGCACCTCTATTTCATCGCCCCCTTCGCAGCCGGACTCGCACTCATGAGTAAGACCTCTGTACCTGCACACGCTGCGTTCCTCCTTCCTCGCCCCCTCTCCTCCACCTCTCACTCTCCCTGTCTCTCTCCTCCTCTTCCTGTCTTTCCCTGCTCTCCCTCTCCCCTGCTTCCTCCTCTGTTCCACCCTTCGCCTTCTTTTTCCTCCGCTCCCTATCTCCCTCCGCCCAGAGCTCTCCATGTTCCTTTCCTTCTCTATTGTTCCTCTCACCCTCTTCTTCCTCTGTCTTTCCTCGGCTCTCCTCTCCCCTGCGGATCTGCACCCACTGCACCTCTCCTTTTTTTTTTCTTCTTTCTTCTCTTCCTCTTCTTCCCCATCTTCTCCTTTCCCTTCTCCATCTCCTTGATGCACTTGCACAAACCCACTCCGCAGGGGCGGCTCAAAAGATTTTGAGGCCTAAGGCGAGAAGTTAAAATGGGGGCATTTACTTATATCAAACTAAATTAAGTTATTTCTAACTATTTTTATTTAAAAATTATTCTTCTTGCTTTTTTAGATGCAAAATTACTAATTAAATCTTTATATTCTAGTTCTTCTAATATCTTTTTCTCAATTGATAATATGGCTAATCCATTTAATCTTTCCTGAGACATTGTTGATCTTAGATAAGAATTTATCAATTTCAATTTTGAAAAACTTCTTTCTGCAGAAGCAACAGTAATAGGTATTGTCAATAAGATTCTATAAGCAATATATGCATTTGGAAAAGAATCAAGTCTTTTTATATAATTTAAAATATCAATTGGAGTGCTTTCCTCTATTGGTAAAAATTCTTTTAAAACTTTTAGTTCAGAAAATAAATCTAAACCATCAATATCATTTTTCAAAAAGTTTTAAAGACTATGACATTTTTTTTTTTTTTTGCAAACTAGCATCGTCAAGTGATTTTAGTTTTTTGGAATTAAATAAAAAACCCAAAAATATTTTCATATATTTGAAATTGTTCAAACCTATTTTGAATTGAAGAAATTGCTTGATCTACTATAAATAAGAAATAATTAATTCTAAAAGATTCTTCAGCAGATTGTGTTGTTTCTTTGTTGGCATTTTCATCAAACTGTTTTTTTCTATGAATTATTCGTTTTTCTCTAAATACAGGTTCTATTTCCATTCTAATTGCAATCTCTTTTGATGAAATCATGGCAGATTTAAATCCATTTTCTCTATAATTTTGAAAAAAAGAAATAAGACCTTTTAATTGATCAATGGCAACATCTATATGCATATATTTGGATTGCATACTTTTACTTACAGTATTAACCGCAAATAATATATCATACCATATAGTCATGCCTAATATGAATTCAAAGTTCTCAATTTCATATGCAACTAAACAATTAGCTTCACCTTTTGTTTTGGGATCTTCAGTCGTTTTTGCTAGTTGCAATAAAGCTTCTCTTATTTGTGGAGTTTGAAATTTTATTGCTTTGATACTTTCAATTCGACTTTCCCAACGTGTTTGTGAGAGTGGTTTTAGAGTTAGAATCGGCAAGTTATCTTGTAAAATTTTCCATCGTTTTGTTGATGAAGAAAATAAAGAATAAATACGTTGGACTATTCCAAAAATGAAATAGCTTTAGGACAAGAATTAGCCATGTCACATATAACAAGATTAAGATTATGACAACCACATGGCGTGTAAAATGCTTTGGGTTTTATATCAAGCAATCTTCTTTGCACCCCTTGCTCTTTGCCTTTCATATTAGACCCATTATCATAACCTTGTCCTTGAACATTATTAATATCAAGTTCAAGATTTTTTTTTACATCTAATAATTCATTGAAAATGCCTTTTCCAGTAGTATCATCTACTTTAATAAATTCTAAAAATTATTCTTCTATTTTTATTGGGTTTGTTGAAATATTA
Organism: Camphora micrantha; assembly: GCA_003546025.1. Classification (NCBI taxonomy): domain Eukaryota; kingdom Viridiplantae; phylum Streptophyta; class Magnoliopsida; order Laurales; family Lauraceae; genus Camphora; species Camphora micrantha. Next base: position 27,920,594 of record QPKB01000012.1, on the reverse strand, counting down.
ACACATCTTAGTACAAGAGACATTTGTTCTTGATGACTTGCATCTTGGGTACAATCAAGTATAATTGAAAAATATTTTGCTTCATTGATTTTTTTAATAATATGATTTTTAATTTCAGCTCCTAGCAAGTGTATTAATTCATTTTGTATATTATGCCCAAGATAATGATTATGAATTTCACCATCTTGAATACGTCGAATGTGTTCTTGCATTACTGGATCAAATTCAGAAATCATCTCAATCAAACTTAAAAAATTCCCATTATTTTCTTGGTAAATCTTTTCATTTTGTCCTCGAAATGGTAAATTATTTTTACCAAGGGTTTTTACTACAGCAATAATTCTTAGTAATACTTTTGTCCAATGATCTTTTTCTTTATTAATTTGTTCTTGGACTTTTTTGTCAATTGTTTTATTTTTTAATAATCTCATTTCTAAATCAAGCCAAGCAGTCATGTTAGTAATATGTTCATTGGTTGTTTCATGTTTTTTAAGTTTAACACTAAGATTTTTCCAGTCATCAGTTCCTTCATTAGTTAGTTGACTTATATTAGGCTTTGAATTAAACAACTTACAACAAAAGCAAAATACTCTACTCAAGTCTTTTGAATACACTAGCCATTTTCTATCATGTTTCTCCCCATTTGACAAGTTTCGTATATAATATGCAGTAGAAAAATGTCTAGAGTTTTCATCCTTAGGAAAATTTATATTGCTATATCTAATTGGACCTTTCTCTACTAATAAATCTCTTAATTTTGTATCAACATGTTTCCATTGAGCAGGGTCATAAATATTTGAAGGAATAGAATCAGATATATCTTCAATATTTTTATTTTCTTCTACGCTTTTCTCAAATTCTCTAACAATAACTGTAGCAGTACATTCTTGAGCACTATCATCAGTTTTCTTTTGTTGGATGGTTTCATTATCTCCATATTCTTTTTGTTGTGTTTCTTGATTTATATTGTTATCAGTTGGTTCTTTTTGGTGTATTTCTCGATCATCTATAGATGTTTCACCTAAATTTGTTGTTATATTTTGTTTATTACTAGTAATAAATTTATTTAAAGATCCTTTTTGGGATTCAATCAATTTTTCTATTCTTCTTTTTTTTTTTTTAAGCTTTTCATATCCAGATGCATATTTTCTATTAGACATATTTTATAGTAAAAAAGAACAATATCACTTAAGTCTCAATGTCTGTATAGTACAGACGTACAATTGGCTATTTCTTTACCACACAAATAAATATAAAATCAATACTGAAAAATAAAATAATATAAAACTAAAAGATGTGAAACGGTGAAAGATTTCAAAGTTGCTTTACCTTCTTCCTGCTCAGTGCTCACTGCCTTCTTCGATATTGAATATTTTGAGGCCTCAAGTGCAGCGATAGGAGTGGTCTCGAAGGCAAATACAAGATTACAAGTAACTGAGTAAGATAGATCAAAATATAAAAGGGATCAGAATTCTAAATTAGAGATTGAAGTCGAGAGAGATGAATCATGAAGTAAATTCGTCAGGTATAAAAGGAAGGTTTTTATGTTCTGATTTTTTTTTATAGATGAACTGCAACGTTATTTTTTGGTTGTGGAGTTATAATCATTTATTGTGACTTTTGATTTTCCCAAGTGAAACCAAATCTACAGACTTTTATTGTGACTTTTGAAATTCTCCAGTGAAATCGAATCTGCAGAATGATCTCTCAATAAAATTTTAACAAAACCCATATCCCAAAATAGCCCTAGCTGGACTGTAAGAGAGCAAATGGGTGTGGATGGGGGCCTGTTGGAAATGGAAATCAGAAGCCATCCAAACCCTCCCCTTAACCCAAAAAATAGATTAAAAACAAAAAACCCAAAATACCATTTCTACTGGTTGCAGAGGAACTGAAAAGTGAAAAGCAGAGAAAGGGCCTAACCTCGCAGGAGAGAGATGAGGACGATTGTATTTTGCAATCGCATGATAGAGACAACGATTGGGATCGATCGTCTTTGGTCGTGGGAGAGAGGGTGCCAGTCGCCGGATGAAGACAGCATCGCCGTCGCCCATTGCCCAAGTCGATCGCAAGATGCAGAGAAGAGGAGAGTTAGGGCTAAGGTTGGAATTGGAGAGAGCCAGCGATGGGGAAGGGCAAAGTCGCCTGAGGAGAGGAGCATCTCTCTGCGCGATCGACGATCGCACCTGGCAGAATAGAGAGAGAAGGGAGAAAGCGCTGGAAATGGGGGAATGGAGAGAGCCAGCCACATCGTTCTTGTCTTCTTGATTTTTCATTTTGGCCTCAGATGGACTGATGGAGAGAGGGAAATGAAAAGGCTCTGGCGGGCTCCACGATGAATGAATTTTTTAATATTTTTTAAAGCTTTTTTTCATTCATTATGGGGCCTTGGGCAACCAGGGGGCCTTAGGCAACCGCCTCATCCGCCTAATGGATGAGCCGGCCCTGTTTTGCCATATGGGTATGCTGCTTTAATTTGACCGATTCATTCATGCATCTAAGTCCTTTTAGTGCTGGGTATTGATTGGTGTATCTGGAAAGGTGGTTTTGGGATGTTGGGTTATGAGTTTTTGCTCTTGATTTTACTCTCAAGCTTCTTCAAACAGCAACAGGCAACGCTGTTCGTACTGTGATTTCTCCGGCGGCGAACGCAGTCCGGACCTAGATTGTCTTCTCCGGTTCAAGCAGAGACGACGGCGTGCAGGAAGCCTTCTCCGGCGATCCTCTTTTCTGAAATAGGGCTGCAAAATCAGCGCCACCTCTGGAACCCCTGCGACTGCGCACTTTTCCATTCTGCGATGAATTGTTGCTTCTGGAAACTCTTGCGA